>SNRZ01000273.1:0-34389 GCA_008729115.1 Dirofilaria repens | reverse complement strand
AGAGATCTCTTTTGAGGTAAATTTTTCTTTAAATGAAAGAAGTTAAATTCGAAATATCAATTTAATTTCGAAAATTTCAAAAATCTTCCAAAAAGTACACCACGTATACACCACGAAATGAAATAAATTATTATTGTGATTTTTGATTAATGAATATCCAAGTCATATTTGGTATTTAGTGTTCCAATTAGATAAAATTTGAATTTTCAACAATAATTTTAACCAAATTCAAACTTTTGCTTTTCAGGATTCTTTGCAAATGGATGATGACGATGATATGAGCGCTTATACTCCTTTGATGTACTGGTCAGCCGGATCTTTTGATATTGATTTAGGATCATATGGGAAGAGTACTACCAATCATAACAATAATATTATAAAAAATGATAAGAATAATGTGAAGCAACTTATAGCTGAATTTGTTGAACGACGTTCAAATTTGTTTTATGATGCTTCAGAACATGGATTGAATGTAAGTTTTTGTTTTAATTAGTTGGTGTTGGTGTTAAGTGTAATTAGAATCCTTTTTCTACATTATAAAGTTCACGATTACATCATTTACAATATATTTTGAGGAGAACAAATTTGATTTGTATTCAATTTAATCTGTAAGGATGAATTGCAGGGTTTTCAGGATGCACAAATTGTAGCTGATGAACATTCAAAATACGATAGATATGTTATGGAAGAGGATGATTTAGATGCACTGGATGTAATTTCTGATGAAATGAATAAAACTTTTACGGGTTTATCTGAAACAGGTCCATCAACCGATTCTATTGAAGATGATGAAAATGAGCAAATGACATCTTCAGCTATCAATATTAGAACTCAAGTTCGATTTTTGGGCAAATTAATTAACAATTGATTTATGAATTTTTGCAATATTCGTTTCATAACACTTCTTCCATCAGGATACTCTTCATTTTTTTTTCCTAACCTTATTTGAGGATTGAATTATTAATTGGAAGAGCGTAGTATTTCAGATGGTAATACCACAAGCTTTGCTCGACAGCTTTGTACATATGGTTTCACCGTGTGATAATGCAAATAATGAAATAAATCGGCAATGTGCCCACAGTTTCCCTGCTGTTGCATTCACTCTCGGTCGCAGCAATTGGCCTTGTATTATGGGTACCTATAAACAATTAGCATCAGATATGCAGGTAAGTTCCTCGTAATTACTCTCAAAGTTTTCAACCGAAATTATATATGAAGTTGAAGTGTTATAATTGAAATGTTTGTTATCAATGCTCTGCTTCATATCCATTATAAGATAAAAAAAATGAAATTAATATAAATATTTAGTATATATAGATCCATTTCTTCAGTACTAATTGCTTTTTCGAATATCAGCTCTGTTTGCTACGAATGCAGAAGCATTGTATTGATTCACTTGTTATTGTAAGTATAAAAAATAGATTTTCTGGTTTTCGTTCGGTTACGAATATCTCAGATATTTTCCATATATTTTCATCTGACGAAAGAATAATATGATAGTTGTAAGAAAAGTTATCGAATTATTAGAAGAAGGTAAATCATATTCATACTTTCATTCTTTATTTTCTTTCAGTGGCGTGTTCGACATATATTAGCATCATCGATTCACGAAATTGCAGCAATTATTGGGGAAGAAAATGCAGATGTTCATCTGGTGCCGGTATTCGAACGATTTATGGAAGATGTAGAAGATGTGAAACTTGGATTATTGAATCATTTATATGATTTTTTTAAAGTAAGTTCATGGTTATCATATATGAATATATGTATTAATGGTTATATATGGTTATATTCATGGTTATGGAAAATTTTTTTACAAATATTATTATGGGATCAAGGATTGAGAATGAATATCAATATTTTTCTAAAGCAGTCGCTCTGGTTAATTGCTTTCAATCAATTAATTAGTTTAATTAGTTGTTCTCGTTCGGATTTTTGATTATATAATTATCATTTTTTTAATATATTAGGCAGAAAAAATAAAAATATTTCATCTTGTTTCAGCTGGTAACACCTCGTACAAGGCAAAGATTGTTATATATTACCAAATTTTTTACATTCCGCTGCTGATAATGGACGTAATTGGAGGTATAGATATGAATATGTTAGGTAAATATTTTTTATTACTTTACTGAGATAGTTATAGTGATATCGCGAAATCTTTTTCTTCATTCTCAAATTTTTTTCTTTTTTAGATTTTCTTCTTAGTTTTATGAATTTATTTCTTTGTATAATTTCTAAAATCGATGTTTCCTTTCAGACAATGCATTCTTTTATGTGATCTTTTTGCTATGCACGATATAAATGAATATTTGGCTGCCTTAGCTTTAACATTAGCTAATGGTTCGTTTTCAATTTTTAAAATGCAGAAAAATAAATAAGTAATTGGTAATTAAACAGATTTAGTTGCCTTTTAAATTATATCGCTGTGATTGACTTTCTCATTTAGTTGATTAGTTAATGAGTTCTATCATAACTAATTTATTGAATTGACCACATTTCAGATAGGATATCAGATGTACGGAAAGAAGCAACTGTATTACTGGCCAGAATATTAGGAAAATTTATTAGTGAAGAGTGGAGTTCGAACTGCTGTGACTCCTGTAGAACCGATATATCATTTATTCCGATCACCGTTTCCTTTATCAGTGATATCGTGAAAGGATTTGCTCGATCAATGAATTGGCGAAGGAGGCAGACGTAAATTAACTTTCTTTGCTTCCTTAGATTTTCATTTGCTTTATCTTTCTATATTATCTGAATTCATGGGAAATACTTATGTTTATTTCCATGCCAAATATTTTCGAGTTATTTATAGATTTGCTTTGTTCTGTGAAAAAAGTCTGGAAGATGAAGTATTAAGTTACGATCAGTTTTCATCGTTGCTATTGAATGATTTAATGAGGCTAGCCGGAGATTGTAAGTCAAATTTCAGACATATTCATTAATTATGTTATTAATTTCTTTATTTATTTAAATGTTAGGAAAATTCAAGAAGCTTATACAATTTGAATTCAGTGTACAACAAAATGAGATTGCAAACAGAGAAGTTTCAATTAATAAATTTGAATCAATAAATGACATTTAAATTTTCAGCAGTAGCAAATGTACGCTTGGCTTTTGTACGATCTCTTTCAAAAACACATGGTGGATATGCTTTCCGTGGTTCATGTGATTCATCACTTGTACATCATAGTCTCGAAACGCTACTTTTCGATAAAGATGTTGATTGTAGACGCGCTGCTCGAATTTCACTTGGAATTCCAGATACTGAAAGCACAGTGAATGTAAGTGTTTTCCACATTTTGACATCTCAGTGTTATAATATTTGTATTCCAATATACTTTTACTATTTAGTTATCGTATCCAAAAATAAGGTTTGCCAAAAAAAAGATTGAAGCTTTTGTTAATGAAGTTATGTGGATTTTATCTTCAGTCTTGAACCAAATTTAATCTCTTTAATTTCTTTTTTTTTCAGGCGAAAGATTATGCTCAACGAATTCGTGAAATGAAAGAAATTGTTTCAGCTAAATATCACACGAACCAATTTATGTCTTCCGATCAGAAAATAACCTCAGAAACAATCTGAAAACACGATAATCAGTTTCATCTTTTAATGCCTCACTTTTTTATGATTTTTAAATTTGAGATACATAGTATTATTGCAGTAATTTCGTATATGAGGTATTCTTTACTATTTTCATTAGCGAAATTCACTTTCTCTTTACCAAATTTGGTAAAAAGTAACATTATGATTTTGCGCTCTTGTAATTTGTCGTAAGAAAATTGTTTTATACAAATTATATAAAAATTTTTTCCGTGCAATTTATTTTCTTCATATATGTGGATGTATGAAAATGTTATATATATGCAGATGTATGAAAATTTTATGCCTAATTTGTATAAATTTCATGATTGCATTCACTTATAAGTTAAAATGAAATTTCCAAATCGTTTTGCTTTTTTGTCTGTTATTTATTTCTTCATTCTCTTAAATTTAAGCTTTGGATTCAAAAGCATAGCTTTATCATTTAAATATTTTTGTCTGTATCAGATTAAATTACTTCATGCAAAAACCCTTCTTAAATTTTATTTCTTTCAAAAATCCAAACACTTTGTGATCACTCGATACTAAGTGTCTTTCATTTAAAATTATATGTCTCTTCGAATTTTCCATCATTGTCAAATTCAATTTATCAGTTTTTTAGAATTTTATTTTAAAAATATTAATTTCTAACTTGCTCATAATATGAATGCTTCGTTTGTTTTGAGAAAATTACATTTTCGAATCTTGTCAGTTACCAGGCCATTCATTTTAAGAATAATAATTTGCTGAATGTTATTTGTAATAAGGCAAATACGTGTGTGTATGTATGTGTTTACATCATATTTGCTACTTAATTTAATTTGCTAATTTTTTTTTAATCAATTAAATACCTGGTGGAATTTCTTCGCTCTTTAATATTTCTAAATTTTTTATCGTTTTTTTTTTTATATTAAATAATTGGATTATTGCATGCATCCTTCTTTGAAATAAATTATATTTCTTTAGATGATAAGAATCAAATATATTTCAGATCACTTCATCTTATTTTGTATAGAATAATAGTGCTTTTTTTTTTGCTATAATTTATGATGGTTATTCCAGTTTCCTTCTCAAAATTTACATCGAGAAAATATACATAAACTGATGCTCTGACCTTCGACCTCTTTTCATTTTTCCAGTTTGTTTGTTTCCTGAAGAACGATTCCCTAATAATAACCCTTTTAAAGGAGATTTCATTCTCGAAACATTCCTATACATCCTTATATTCAATTTTTATAACATTATTTAAAATAAAAGTAGAATATTTCTTCATTTATCAATTGTGAATAGAATTTTCTTATTATTCAAATTGCTTTTGAATTTGCATATAACATATACTACATCATATATTGAGTATAAAATGATTAGAAAATGGCATTTAATGATTATTTTGATAAGGCATCCATGTATTGTTTGTTTATATACATTTGTCGTTATTGTTTAATGTCGAATATATCTGCAAAAATAATATATTACAAGAAATTATTTCCTTTTAAAAAAAAAAATTAAATTTAATACAAAATATTTTTCCGATTCTGATTTTAAAAAAATTATAAAGAAATATTTAAAATATATTTATTAGTTTTATCTTACTTTGCAGTCCAATCAATTCTTCCGGATGGTTTTGTGCTGATATTATTTATCGGATATTTTCGAGCACCAAATGATGGTACATATCCTTTAATGAATTTTACACATTTTGTTTATAATCATTTTTATACAAATTATATAATTTAATTATGTAATTTATATTGCTAATTATTATTTTTAATGAATTACAAAATGATTGATAAATTTACCGTAAGCATATTCAAAACGAGCCTGTACTGCTGATCTTGCTGGATTTGGCTTCAAATTTGATCGTTTCATTGGATCATTGTTTTGTTGATTTATTGGCTTTATCACAATACCTAATTAAATTGAAGTAAATTGCTTTTTAGATACATTAAATAATATAATTGAAATGACTAAGAAAATTGAACGATTATGATTTAAAATTCTTGACTTTAAATAACATTTAATTATTATTATTACAAGAAGAATAGAAATGGAAAAGTTTGAGCAAACCAGGCATATATCTTGATCTCGACATATATAATTCTTTGGCTGGTAATTTAGCCTTCATAACTACAGCACCAGAAATTGTTTGACTATTCTTATCTAATATTGTATCATTCTTTGTTGGCTCATCTAACACTCTGTAATTTGATTGTTATAGTTATAAAAAATTACGATTATCATAACAAATTGATCCAACCATGTATAGTTCTAATTAATTTGGAAATAATCAAGTCGAGAATTTGATTTTTTATAACTACTGGATAAATTCCTATTAATATTCCGTTCCGGATTGGTATTTCGTTCTAATTAATTTGGAAATAATCAAGTCCAGGATTTGATTTTTTATAACTACCGGATAAATTCCTATTAATATTCCGTTCCGGATTGATATTTCCGACATCAATATCATAACAAATTGATCCAACCATGTATAGTCTAATTAATTTGGAAATAATCAAGTCGAGAATCTGATAAGTTACTTACTTTATAATGGGTAAATTCCTATTAATATTCCGTTCCGGATTGATGTTTCCGACGTCAATTTTTTTTGTCTCGGATGCATTTGTTTTTAATTTTGCTTTGCCAAGTAATACACATGAATCAGATAATGTTGAATTAGCACTAGATTCTCGATTTGATGTAGACGGTTGACTGATCGCTGGTGCGCCCAGTTTTTCACCAATCAAAAAATATTTGTATTTTAGGGACTGAAAAAGATTTTGCATAAATAAATTCTCGAATTAATTACAATCAAAATATCAATCTTGATTCATTATTATCTTATCCTAGAAATCCATTATTATCTTGTCCTAGAAATTTTCTATCTTATCCTAGAAATCCATTATTATCTTAACCTAGATTTCCATTATATTACCTTATCCTAGAAATTTTTTATCTTATCCGTGATCCATTATTATCTTATCCTAGAAATTTTTTAGCTTATCCTAGAAATCATTATTATCTTATCTTAGAAATCCATTATTATCTTATCCTAGAAATTTTTTATCTTATCCGTGATCCATTATTATCTTATCCTAAAAATTTTTTATCTTATCCGGTGATCCATTATTATCTTAGCCTAGAAAAATTCACTAACGCTAAGTGCACTAGGCCGTTTTTCCGGATTCCACATCATCATATCAGTCATTAATTTTAGGCCATCATCACCAATTGAATTTACAATTGTTGCAAATGGTATTGGAACACATTGTTGAAATTTGAAATTCATTGCTACAGCTAATTGATAACCTTCAGGCCAATCTTCCTGTAACAATTATAGCAATTTGATTGTAAAAATTTTGCTATAGCCTAATTGATAATTTTGTATAAATTTATAATATTAATATTTCATTAATAATATAATTTCCCAGTAATGCATTATTCTCGATGAATATTCTAATATGTTCAGCTAATTAGTTAGATATCCTCGAGATTTAACACTATTACTTGTAAAAATTGTAGTTTTCAAATTTCAACATTAAAACTTTAAGCTTAATACTTTTTTGTTTTAAAAATAGAATTAAATAGCAAATAGTACTAACTTTATTAGGTGTTCCTAGTATAGTAATAATTTTAAAAAGTTGATCTAATTCTGAAGTTCCCGGAAATAATGGCCTAAGCATGTATAATTCAGCCATAATACAGCCAAGTGCCCAAATATCAATAGGTGAATTATATGAGGTAGAACGTAAAAGAATTTCTGGAGCTCGATACCTGAAAAATTAATTTTTTTTTCTTTTTACCTTTAGGTAACTAGTTTTAATTAATATTAATTAGTCCTGAATTTCGTCTTTTCCAACTATCCTATCTATGTTTTATTGATAAAAAGATATTGAAGTTATCTTTCAAAGTACCTGTCACATTATTAGATAAATGATTCAAAACAATATTATCTATATTTTTACTATAATAATTATCACAATTTTTTATCATATTTATCACAAGCATTTACGAAATTTCTATTCAATGATTCAATAGACATTATTCCTTATCATATCATCTCTTTTTTTTTTCTTAAATATTCACTGATCAAACTACTCTTATCATATCATAAATTCATATTGTTATTACTTATCATTTACATACATATTTACATAAATATATTGAACATATCCAGGAAAAGTAATCCTTATATTTTATTGCTCTTATCATATCATAAATTCATATTGTTGATTACTTATCATTCACATACATATTTACATAAATATATTGAACATATCCAGGAAAAGTAATCCTTGTATTTTATTTACTCTAGAAATAAATTTTTTATTTAATAGTTTATTTTATTAAAATTTAATCTATGATATTTGGCGAAGAAAAAACAAAAACAATCAAGAATTTTGAAAAATCAAACGAATGAATAAAAAAGTGTATACCAACGAGTAGAAACATAATCGGTAAATGGCGGCCTTGAACGTATTTCACGTGCCAAGCCAAAATCAGCAATTTTAACTAATTCTGTACCGTTACACATAATATTTTCCGGTTTCATATCACGATGAAAAAAGCCTAAATGAGAGAATTTTTATGAAAATTTAAATTAAATTTTCAAATTGTTCAATTATATTTGCTATATGCGAAAAGATACGGTAAAATAATAGGCAATATGTGAATAAGCTGTGAGGTAATAATAGACAACATTTTAATAAGATGGTAATAAGAAGCAATATTTGAATCAGATGTACAGTAGTGATAGGCAATAACGAATAACATGTACAGTAATAATGGACAGTATTTTAATAAGATGTGAGGTGATGATGAGCAATATTTGAATAAGATGTACGGTAATAATAGGCAACATTTGAATAACATCATGTGCAGTAATGATAAGCAATATTTGAATGAGATGTGCGGTAATGATGAGCACATTTGAATGAGATGTACGGTAATGATAGGCAACATTTGGATAAGATGTACGGTAATAACAAGCAACAATAATAGGCAACATTTGAATAAGATGTACGGTAGTAACAGGCAGCATTTGAATTAGAAACAGAATTCTTTAAATTAATTCTATAAATTTATAATAAGTTTATGGCAAAATTTTTATATCATTAATTAATTATTGAATTTTTCAAATATAAAAATATGCTTTATTCATATATCATTAAATTTTTAAGCTAATAATAGAAAGAGAAAAAAAATAGCTAACCATTTTTGTGCATATAAGCTAATCCTTGTAATACTTGATAAATTATATTTCGTATAATATGTTCCGGGAAATATCGATCCCTGAAAATTTCAAATAAAATAAAATGTAAAATTTACTCACTTTTTATTTTCCAATTTCTAAACATTCCTTTTAAATTTTATTTTAAAATTTTATTTTCTTATATATTATTTGTTTAACAAATTCCATCATTTTATCGTTTGTTTTTTGTTTAATTATACAAATATATTTTTATGATTTAAAGAATTATATCAGTGATTATCATTTCGTTGATCTTTTCAATTAGTGATATGATAATAAATGGAGTAAAAACGAATGGAAAAGTTTTGAAAATTTCATCATATCCATTATCACTTATGGTGAACATTACATTTTATAAATAATTATGTCTTAAATAGTAATTAAATTGATTTCTCATTAATTTAATAAATCAAAGAATTCAAAGCAATTGATAAATGTATTTATTTATTAATTAGAGAAATGATTGAAATAATCAAATAAGCTAAATTGAATAAATCAATAATTTAAAAAATTTATTTTAATTAGCAATGCAAATATAATTGATTAATGAAAAAAATCTATTACAATTAATTGAATAAAACAATTATTATTTTTATAGTTTGTCATAATTATTAATTTCTTTTATGTTTTTCAATCTCAGACTTAAATAATTCCCTTAAAATAGTATATAAAATTATATTGAAAAAAAAAGAAATTGAATGAATCAAACAAAAGAATTTTAAAAGAAATTAATTTTTTTATTTTTCAAAAAAAAAAAAAATGAGAACAAAAAAATTATTAACAAAATGAAATGAATTTATAAGCAAAAAATTTTTAATTCTTAGCAAAAAGATAAGCTTATTGATAAGAATATGATAATTAAAATTGTTGAAATTGTTAAATCAATTTATTCATTAAACACGATTGGTTAATTAATTAATTAATTAATCGAATTAATATTTTTTTGAGTATATCTATTTATCTTTGGATATTTTCCAAAACTATACTAAATTTTTAAATACTTAATTTCTATTTATAACAAAAAAAAAAAAAAAATAAAGCAAAATATGAAATTATTGATCGAATAATTTAATTCGAATATTTCTCGTAAATGGAAGCGAAAATAAAAAATAGTAAACATTTCGTTTTTTTTTTTTTTTTCTTTTTTTCTGTCAACTTTTAAATGTCTTTTTTCTTTTCATCATGCTATATCATAGTGATATAATCATCATTTTATGATTTGCTAATGTGTTCGAAAATTATCATGCAATCTATCATGCAAATAATTTGCTCTTACATGCATGCATGCTTATTCATTTAGCATATTTATTAACCTGCTCTCCTTCATACATTACCTGTCTTTCATAAGTTCATATAAATTTTCTTGCATATATTCAAAAATAAAATATAAGTTATCATGTTCACGGATTACTTCCCGTAATTTGATAATATTTGGATGATTCATTTTTTTCAACGATTTCACTTCACGCAATGCCATTGCTTCATTCCATGAATAAAATTTTCGTTTCATTCTAGAAATTGAAAATGAAATTATTTCAAAAGTTGCTAAATTTCCTTTTGAACAACTTTTTTTCACTTCACAAAAATAGTAAATAATTGTAAAAGTATATTTTTACAATTAGTAAATAAAATGAAAATTGTAAATAAAATAGTAAATAAAACAGTATATAATTACAAAATAATAAATAAAAAATAGTAAATAAAATAAAATAATAAATAAAAAATAGTAAATAAAATAAAAATAATAAATAAAAATAGTAAATAAAATAAAAATAATAAATAAAAATAGTAAATAAAAACAGTATATAATTACAAAATAATAAATAAAAATAGTAAATAAAATAAAATAATAAAATAGTAAATAAAAACAGTAAAAATAGTAAATAAAAATAGTAAATAAAAAACAGTAAATATAAAAAATTAAAAAAGTAATAAAAAATAAAAAAAAATAGTAAATAAAAACAGTAAATGATTACAAAAATAGTAAATAAAATGAAAATAGTAAATAAAAATAGTAAACAATTACAAAAATATATTTTTAAAAAAAATGAATGAAAATTTAAATGAAACCTTTTAACAGCTACTTTATCACCAGTATCTAATTTTTTAGCAAGTAATACTTCGCCGAATGTTCCATCACCAAGTCGTTTAGTCATTAAATATCGATCGGCTAATGTTTGACCTGTTGAAGTAGCCATAAGTTTTGAATACATAAATTCGCAATTTATTATTATATCCTTTAATTCTTAATCTGAAAAACAAAACAAAAAAGAATTAGGAAAGAAAATCATTTATTTCTAAAATTGAGTAATTAAATCTAGTAGTATACTAGTACTAGTAGTAGTAGGCCATAAAATTGATTAATAGGCCATATAGGCCGACATTAAACCATTCCTGCTACTACTCCCGTGGAAGAGAAATTTTTAATAAAATAACTGGAGAAAGTGATAACTCATTACAATTATCATATCTTTTCAATCAAGCTTTTTTTTTATAGCATTTTATCAAATACTATAAAAAATTTCATCAAATTTTTTATCATTTTATCAATTATCAGGATGATTATTATATTTCAATAATCATTTTTTTTAAAAACTATTATTTCAATTATTTCACTCTTCCATTATCAAATTTAAACCACCTGATCTTCTTATCTTTTATAATGTATAAAAAATTTTAATCGAAACATTAAAATATATATTTAGTAGATTGCATAGCAAAATAAAATCAACTGATAACTAAAAATATCAAATGATTAAAAAGATAAATGATAAAGTGAAAAGTTAATTTTTATATTAAAAAAAGAAGCAGAGGAGGAGAATTATTTGATAAGATGAATATATATATTGAAATATTCATTTCACTTACCTAATTTTCTCATCGATTTGAGCATTAGCTTTTGCAAACTGCAATATTTCGAGTAGGCATATAGATGATGATAATAACGAAATATTATTATTATGCATTTTGTGTCACCATGACGACTATACACGACCATATATGGTAGATTAATCTTCGTCATGTTGCTCATTTCTTCTTTTTCAATATTTAGATTATATTTATTTATTATAAATGATATTAATTAACTTATACTATCATCATAATTAATCATCATCAATTTTCATTTTTCCACATACACACACACACACACACACACACTACACACACACACACATACATACACACATACACACACATTCATACATACAACACACGCATATTGTATACGCACTGCCCACGCAAACATTCACACCCACGCAGACATTCACATCCACGCATAAATAAACGTACGCATACGCAGAGTAATATAGACGCATATATATGTATAAGTACTAACCACGTAGACATTGATATCCATGCATGAACACACGTACGCATACGCAGAGTAATATAAACGCATATATATATATATATAAGTATTACCCACGCAGGTGTCCAAACCCACGCAGAACACCCACGCATGAATACACCTACGCATACAGACATTAATATAAATAGATATCTATATATCTTTATTTCCTATTATTCATTTGTATATATCATTATTTATTTAATGCTATAGCTTTATTTATTTGTATAGTACAATATAATATAATATTTAAAATTCATTTATTAACATGATAACTTATCATCATTTATTATCAACTGTTATTTTAATTTGTATAGTACAATATAATATAATATTTATTCATTTATTAACATGATAACTTATCATCATTTATTATCAACTGTTATTTTTATTTGTATAGTACAATATAATATAATATTTATTCATTTATTAACATGATAACTTATCATCATTTATTATCAACTGTTATTTTTATTTGTATAGTACAATATAATATAATATTTATCCATTTATTAACATGATAACTTATCATCATTTATTATCAACTGTTATTTTTATTTGTATAGTACAATATAATATAATATTTATTCATTTATTAACATGATAACTTATCATCATTTATTATCAACTGTTATTTTAATTTGTATAGTACAATATATATAATATTTATTCATTTATTAACATGATAACTTATCATCATTTATTATCAACTGTTATTTTTATTTGTATAGTACAATATAATATAATATTTATTCATTTATTAACATGATAACTTATCATCATTTATTATCAACTGTTATTTTTATTTGTATAGTACAATATAATATAATATTTATTCATTTATTAACATGATAACTTATCATCATTTATTATCAACTGTTATTTTAATTTGTACAAATAATTTAAATGTATTTACAAAATGATTTCAGTTAATGATTGATAGAATATGTGTGATAATATTTTTTGTTGATTTTCTTAAATCTATTGTTACTACTTACTTACAGTTATTATCACCATTGAAGTTCTATTTTAAACAAATATCATTTATTTATTTACTTTTTAAAATTTGAATATATTTCCGTTAAAATATATCATATTGTAATTGGTAATATTACAAATACAATCATATCACAAATTTTTATCAAATCACAATTTTTTTTATCACATCACAAATTTATTGTATTATCACAAATATAATCAAAAACAAATTAAATCAAAAATATAATCATTTTAAAAACAAAAAAAAAAAAATTAAATAATAAAATTGCATAATTTATTTGATAATGTCACACATATAATATATCATTGTGATAATCACTGTGATAATCATTGTGATAATTATTGTGATAATTATAGAAATGAATTTTTTTAATGCAAATTTATGCAAATTTCATTCTTTTTTAAACATAATAAAGGAGAATATAATAAAATAAAAATGTCATTGTTTTGTTAAATTTTTTGTTTGATTCGTTTGAAGTATCGCTGCAATATCGCAATAATATGTCGCATGAAAATGCTTCACATAGGGAGCGAAAATTACAAGATATAAGCAAAAGGTATTTATAATTTTGGAAAAAAAAAATTTTTTTTTATTTGATAACAATCATTATCATTATCATTATCACTACCGTTATCAATTCATTTCTATTCCTAAAATAGCAATAAAATGTTTTATATTTTATGCGTAAATCAATCCAATACTTTTTCAGAATAAGTTAATAAGTGTTGATAGCAATAAATTTACAATAGAATTGATTAATTTAAATAATTTATATGTAAAAGTTTTCTGTTTTATGAAAAGTAAATGATAAGCAATCAGTGCTGATAAATTAAAAAAAATTAAATTAAAAAAAAATATAGAATTTATGTATGTATGTTGGGCATTTCAAATTTAAATTAAAATTAAATTAATTTAATATATAGCAGATGATATTAAATTTAACAATAATCAACCTTAAAAAGTTTCTATCTTTTAAAATTTAATGGATTTTGCTGCGGTAATAATAGAGAGAGATTGAAATTATTAAACATATGTAAAACAATGATGCAATCTATAAATGAATGATGATAAGCAATCAGTACTGATAAATTAAAAAAGTAAATAAATAAACAATTCAAAAAAAAAGAACGAAAAATGATAACAATTGTAATATTTTTAAAAATCGAAATACAACAGATTTAATTTCCTTCGAAATGAAAAGCTAAAAATAAATTATCATTTTCTCTTCCTGCAAATTCATTGAAATGTCGTTCGATTGATTCAAATAATTTCTAAAATTCAAATATATAAATTCAAGTAAATAAATTCAAATAATTTATAAGTAAATTTATAAGTCAAATAATTTATATAACTATTTTATGAGAAAGTAAAGATAAGCAATCAGTAGTGATAATATTTCTAGAAGTCGAAATACAACAGATTTAATTCCTTCGAAACGAAAAGCAAAAAATATTTTCTCTTCTCTTCCTGCAGATTCATTAAGACGTCATCGTTCCAGCAAAAAACGAACATTTACAAAAAGTATATTTTTAATTTTAATTTTCAAATCCATTTAATAATATGAAATTAGAATGCTAAAAAAAAAAGGGAAAAATTGGAAAGCATAAAAGAATCGAAATTACTTATACTCATCTCAGTGCATTTGATGATGTCAAAAATTTCAAAAAAAAAAAAAAAAAACTATTTCGAGATTTTAGCAAATTTTAAATATTCGAGAATGCTGCCTTAAAAGCTTTTATTTTCTCATATTTTTGCTTATCACTCCTCCTCTATTATCAACACTTTAAAAAAAGCTTTTACTTTTTCATATTTTTGCTTATCACTCCTCCTCTATTATCAACACTTTAAAAAAGCTTTCACTTTCTCATATTTTTGCTTATCACTCCTCCTCTATTATCAACACTTTAAAATAAACTTACCTTCTCTTCCATAACTCAAAAAAAAAGAAAAGTACTTATAAATTACGGCCAAAGTTTTAGTTTTAAAATATGCCTATATATATATTAGCCATCATTTAGCTTATTATTTTTATAAAAAAAAAAGAAAAGAAAAATTAATGTATAATTCTAAAATTTAAAAATTTTTTTTATATTTGAAAATTTATAGAACATCCTTTTGCTCACTACTATCATCGTATGCGTCGTAATCGTCATCGTCATCATCATCATCATCATAATCGTCATCATGATATGATAAATTCCATTCTATCATCACCGAAGCATTCAATCACGGATACATTTATCGATAATACAATGGATTTTAATTCAACACAAGCAATATCATCATCAAAGAAAATTACTGATAGTGAATCAAAAAGTGATGATAATGATGATAAATTGACGGATGAAGAAAAGAAGGAAAAAATACAAAAGCGGTGATAATTTTAGCAAAATTTTATTTTGTTAAAATTGAAAATTTAAATTAAAAAAAAAAATCAAAGTTTTGCCACTTAAAATGATGAAAAATATGAAAAATTAATGCAAAATTTTGCATATTTAACATGTATTTTTTGCTTAATAATTAATTTCAATCTAAAAATGTATTATATTTTCTTGGATTAAAAATTATCAAAACTAAAAATTTTGGTAATTTTTTTTTTTTCGCTTTGCTAAATATTGATATCAATATTCATTAATTATCATTAAATGATAAATAAATTAGGAAAATGATCGAATGACATTTGATATTTGCCAAATTCATTTGATAACAAATTTATTGATTTATTAAAATAAAATTTATTGATTTATTCAAATTATAAATTTACTGATTTATTGATTCATTCAAATTATAAATTTATCAATTTATTGATTTATTCAAATTATCCATTTGTAAATAATTCTATTTTATCAATACCTATTTTAAATATGAAAATTTGTCGTGCTTTCTTTAGATAGTATCATGGATAAAAAATGTATTGGAAAAGAATATTGATGAAATGAAGATTATGAACAATTAAATCGAATTAAAAATACGGAAATACTCTACGGATCACCGGAAGATGAGAGGAATCGTTATCGAGTAAAAAAAAAAAAAAAAAAAAAAAAGAAAATCAAAATTTTAAATCGAAAAAAATTTTAATCCAAAAAAATTTTCAACTTTTCAATGTTTGAAAGTATGAAAAAAATTTGATGGAATAAACGACACGAATAATTTAGAATAATTTAATTAATTTTACAATTTGCTAATTATGAAATGTGAAATTTTCCTAACAGAAAATAAATTTAATAATTTAAAAAAAAAATGAAATCATAAATTGATTAATATAAATAATTTGAAAATTTTTGAGGAAAATATTTTTAAAATTTTCAAATAATTTTAATTATAGGATATTAGATGTATTGAGAAAACACGTGTTGTTTTAAAAAATGTTGACGTACGAGTAAATTATATTCACGCTAATTTTATTCATTCTGGTAAACGTAAAAAACGTTTTATTTGTACGCAGGTAATAATACATTATGTTACATTTCAAAGATAGAATAGTAAAGATAAAAAAAGATTATTGCGACAAATTGTCGCAAAATGTCGCAGCAATTAATAATATGTCGCAAAAATTTGTCGTAAAGATGAATAGTAAAGATGAAAAAAAAAAAGATTATTGCGACAAATTGTCGCAAAATGTCGCAACAATTAATAATATGTCGTAATATATCGCAACAATTGACAATATGTCGCGATAATAATATTAATCAATTTATGATTTTTTTATCTTTACTATTCTATCTTTGAAATAATATATTAATCAATTTATGGACATCATTATTATATTACATTCCAAAGATGAGAAAAAAAAAAGATTACTGCGACAAATTGCTGCAATACGTCGCAGCAATTAATAATATATCGCAATACGTTACAACAATTAGCAATATGTCGCAATATATCGCAGCAATAATTTATGATTATTGCAATTTCAATTTTACGGCAAATTTTTCATAAATTTATAGGCACCGCTTGAGACAACAATTGAGGATTTTTGGCGAATGATATGTCAAACACAATGCGAATATATTGTTATGTTATGCGACTTTGTCGAGAATAATATGTCGGTATGTGCTGATTATTTGCCACGTGAGGAGGGACAACGTATGGAGTATGGTGACACGGAAGTGAGAAATGCTGAAATAAAAAAGGTTCATTTATTTATTTTTTCTTTTCTTTTCTTTTCAAACTTTTGAAATTTATTGAATTGGCTGAAAATCGAATTGGCTAAAAATTGAATTGGCTGGAAATTGAATTGGTTAAAAATTGAATTGGCTGAAAATTGAATTGGCTGAAAATTGAATTGGCTGAAAATTGAATTGGTTAAAAATTGAATTGGCTAAAAATTGAATTGGCTGGAAATTGAATTGGTTAAAAATTGAATTGGCTAAAAATTGAATTGGCTGAAAATTGAATTGGCTGAAAATTGAATTGGCTGAAAATTGAATTGGCTGAAAATTCTGTTAATATATTTGAAGTTTTATTTTATTATTTTTTTTTTATTAAATATTCATTTTCATAATTAGTTTTTAGAAATGTATGAATTCATTTTAAATTACAAATTTAAATTTGATAAATGTTTTGTATGATTGAACTGATAAAAAAATATAAAATGCTAGAAGAAAAGTTTGAAATTTTTGATTAATTTATTGCAATATTTCAGTTCGAGAATTTTATTTAATTTTACCAATTAATCGTTTTTTTTTTGAAAAAATAATTAATAATTATTTTTGTGAAAGATAAATTCAGTTAGTTACTGTTTATTTATATTATTGAAAAAAATTTCTCGAATATTTAAATTAATTAATTAATTTTTAAAATAAACCAGTTAATTCCTGTTTAGCTATTAAAAAAATTTCTCGAATATTTTAATTAATTAATTAATATTCGAGATTGAAATACAAGAAGATAATGTAAATTATACAGCAACTGAAAGTAAACTTCGTATTATTTCTCGATTGGGACTTCATAGTTGTACACATTTTTATTGGCCTGAATGGGCTGATCAAATGCCACCACCATCATTCGAGATGATACGACGAATTGCCAAAGAAATTCGACGATCAAAGTATAATATATCTTTTATAAATATTTAAATTCGTTTTTTTGTGTCATTTCAACGGTGACCCTCTCGGTGATTTATAAGAGATATCAACTTTCTCGAGATATTATTATTTCATTATGAACCCATCGGAAAATTTAAATTTTGCTTATTGCATTTAAAATCTTTTCTTAAACCGAAAATAAAAAAAAAAAAAAAATTTTGTGTATTGTCTACTTGTTACTATATATATTAACACTAATTTAAGAATTATCGAAATATCAATTTAAGATAGAATGCGGAATGAGAAGTGCGGATGACATTTGACCTTTCATAAAAATTTGTGCCATTGTTTATTTCATTAACTGTATATATTATCACGATAGATAATATATGATTAATGATAAATGAATAAATTAAGATGATAATATTTTATGAAATTAAATTACTAATAAATAGTTATCATATTTGCAGATATCCAATAACAATTCATTGTACAACAGGAATCGGTCGTTCGGCAACATTTATAGCAATTGAATTGGTACTTGAAATGTTAAGCAAAGGTGAAATTTGTTCTATGGCTGATTTAATATATGATTTACGAAAGCAACGAGCACAAGCTGTTAATGTAAGCCTTTTTTTATATACATATTATTATAAATAGTTATATGAAATTAAAATAAATAATAAATATGAGGGAGAGAGAGATTGAGATTGATATCCAATTTCAATGATATTATGATAAATATCACTAAAAACATTGCATTAAATTGACAAGCATTTATGATGATTTTTTATGATAATTACAATTCAACAATTTATTCTTAATAAATGAAAAAAAGGTTAAGCAACTATTGATATGATAATAACTTATCATCTATAGCATACAATTACTATTGATATCATTTTTATCATTAAGCATATTTTACATATGATATCGTCAAATTTTTGAAATATTTAAAATAATTTTGGTTATTATTATCGCTGCAATATACTTATTTTGTATAGTAATTAAATATAATAATATAACAAGCATTTAAGTTATAAAATGTAATTTACAGTCCTGGAAACAATATTTGGCAATACATAAACATGTTATGAATTATTTGTTAACTCATAAGAAAATACCGAAAGAAAATTTGGAAAGAGTGGATCAATTTTTAAATGCATGCAATAAACAAATAGCTGATGAATTGATTAAAGATAAAGCATCATAATTATCATTTTAAAAAAGTTTCCAAATTTGTCATATTTTCTTATTCATATTGGTTCTTACATGAAATCAATAAATTACATGCATCACGATAAATAAAGAGATAGATTATCATAAAACTTTCCCAATTTGTCACTTTTTTTGTCACATTAGTTTTTATATGAAATCAATAAATTACACGTATCATAATAGATAGATAGATAAATATCATATCAATAGAATAAAAAAAAAAATTATTGATTATGTTGAAATAGTTTCAAGAAAATATCATTATCATTTTAAATATGTGAATTATTAATATTATAATTTAAAACATAATATAAATATTAGAATATATGTTTTATAACTTTTGAATTATATTTGCAAAAAATCAAAAGAAAAAGTAAATTCGTCATGTTCAATTTTGAAATTTAACTTTTTTTTGTTTTTTGAAAAATAAAACTTTGTAAAAATAAAGAGAAAGTGTTAGTTTTGTTGAATTGAATTGATCAAGAATAGAAGACGAGAATGGTATAACGTCATATATAAATGTTAAAATGTCACCCATTTCAGGTCAACTGCTCTCTCTCATCAAATTCTCGTTTTATATACATTCTTGTCTTTCTGCCTTATCATTCATCTACATATATATATTGTAATGTAATATCATCTAATTTCCTACTTCATTTCCTACAATTTGCTACTTTTTTCTTTTCTCTTAACATTTAATTAATGAACTTTAACTTATCAGTTAACTTCTTACTCGAATTTTATTCATTTTTATAATTGATAAAATGCATAAAATCCATATTTGATTAAAGGTAGCATATTTGATAAATCTGATTTATTCATTAATTCACATCGAAAATTGCATTTTTTTAAATATTATATATTGAAAATTCAGTATTCTACTCATTCATTACTGTAATTATATTCTATTAATATAAATTAATAAGAATTAATAAAATATACTTTTTAATGGTATTGAGCAAAAAATGAATTATATTAATATACAGTAAATTATCGATAAAAAATTCCTGATCACTGATACTGATAGAAAGATGATTTTGTAATTAATAAATTAGTTTAGACAATTCAATAATTAGAATAGATTTAAATAAAAAATTTGACTAAATAGTATTCGATTATATTAATTTTATAATAAAAAAATTTCCGAAATTATAAAAATTTTTGTCTATAAAAAGGCATCAGACTATCTGAATGTATCAAATTGAATTGCTTTCCATTCATATTTTACGGAAGATTTAAGGTTATTTTTTTTTTCTTTAAATACCATTTAGTGATTAGCTATTTGAAAAAATTTTATATCGGATTATCTTATAAATTTCAAGTTAATAGCCTTTTATAAATTATCAATCAATAAACAAGAAGTACAGCGATTAATATTATATTAGATGATTGAATAAAACATTTGATTACTAGTTAGCAAGTATTCCATAGAATTAAAGCTGGGCTAAAAAGTTTTGACAAAATTGAAATCAGTAAATTGATTATTAAAAAATTTTCTTCTAATCTTTGGCACTTGATTATTTGTTAGAATTAATTTCATATATTTAATTATTTGATAAATTTGCGAATTTATTTTTTAGTATGATAACAGAAACAGAGAATAAAATGTTTTTAAAGTTTTTAGACATAGAAATTTTAATTTTCAAAATTCTAATAAATATTAATTTTTATTTTTATAAATTAGTTAATCAGGATTTTACCGTTTAAATGAATAATTAATATAAAATGTAAAGAGATAATTTAAAATTTTCAGAAAAAAGAAAAAAAGATAAGTAATGTTTTGAAAACGAATAGATGCATCGATGAGTTCTATTAGCATCGAGCAATTTCTAATAGCTTGTGAAACTTGGAATTTAGAAGAGGTACATCAAGCGGTGGAATCTGGATTCCTTGTTGATACATTTGATGATGATCATGTTACCGGATTACAGATGGCTGCTGCAACCGGAAATATTGGAATTGTTAGTTTTCAAATAGATAATGATTTATATACATATTTCTAATGCTTAATTATTTTATGCTAAATCGTAGTGATACATTTGCATTGATATTTATTACATGAAATACAAACTTTCATCTTCATATTTATTATTTTTTATAAAAAAAAATACTTCATGAGTAAATTATTTTCATCATTTCAGGTACAGTATTTATTGGATCGAGGTGCTGATATCGAGAAAAGTAATCAGGTAGGTATGACAGCTCTTCATCACGCAGCAAAAAATGGTCATGTTAATATTGTTCGAATACTTGTTCAACGTGGTGCAAATTATCAAAAATTGACGTACGTCATTTAGATTGTTTGACATAAAGTTCGTATTTTCAAATTATAAATATAAATTGGTATTTATACATTCAGAAGACAAATAAAAATCAAGTTAAGTTAAGCTGTATTTATTTATCACTACATTTCCAACTAACGACTACAAGTACACGTTTGATTATTCCGCTCGTAAGTAAAAAAATGTTAAACGTTTCTTTTAAGTATTAAATATTTGGTGTAAAATATAGAAATGTGTTGATAAGTATGAGAATGAGTAATTTATACATTATCATTCTAATCTTACCTTATCAATTTAGATATCTTGGTGCATCTGCGATGACATTAGCAGCAGGAAATGGACATACAGATGTTGTCAAATTACTTCTCGATTTACGAGTTAATATCAATCCATCACATACAGCACTTTGTCCAACACCCATAATGGCTGCAGCTTTTCGAAGACATACACATTTATGCGCATTATTATCACAAAAGTTTGTAAATTTATAAATCTGTTAAGATAAAATTGCAATAGACATTTAATGATTGCATGCAAATTGCATGCTCATATACAATTCTTAAAAAGCGTATGCATCAAATAAGCAAAACATTTTTGCATGCAATTACTTCAGTACAGTATTATAGAGGAGCTTATTTGGATGGAAATATTCAACGACTTTCAAATCTTTCTGCCTTATCAACAGCAATATCATGCGGTGCAACAACGGTCGTTGGCGCATTACTTGAACTTGGCGCTAATCCATCATTTCGATCTTTAAATGGTATGACCTCGATAGAACTTGCACAGCATTTGCAACGAAATGAAGTATTAACTGTAATCAATTCAGCTATTCGAAGTACACTAAAAGGTAAGTTATAAATTGCTAATAAAATCAAATAAAATTTAAGCCTAGCAATTAGCGAAATGAGCCTAGCAATTATATTGGAATTATTTGAAAAATATTTAAAAAAATCAATCTATGAGATTATAATTTCTGTTGATAATTAATTAATAATTAATAAGATGAAATTTCATCATTTTTTTTTCAATGAATCTTTTAAGAAGAAGAACAACCGAAAGAAGTAGATTTACGACAACTTATTTATAATAATGATGAGAATGCTATCCGAATGGTACTTAATCGACATTTGCCATATATTCCATTCCCAGAAAATACTACACCATTAATGTATGCAGTATTATTAGCTGATATCAATATTGTAAGCAAATATTTCAAATTAATTTTTTAATTTTAATTTTATATTCATAGAAACATGAAATGATATTAATTTGAATAAAATTAATAACTTTTAAACAGGTGAAAATAATTCAAGAAGCAAAAATTACCGATATTAATGCTGCCGAAAATATTTCCGAACTTACGGCTCTCATGTTTGCTGCTATTATCGGGTAAAATTTACAAATTACTGATAATGATAATTGAAATTCTTTCTGTGCTTTCATATTTTCACTATAATGTAATACGAGAGTAGCTTTTTAAATAAATACTTAAAATTTAATTATAACTTTTCTTTAATTAAAATATGCCAAAGTTTTCGTAGTTGTTAAACTTAGATATTAATATATGTATTATTGATAATAAGAATTATTTATCAGTAATAATTATCAACAAATTTAGCAAAATAGAAAGTATCAAAAAATATCAAGGAATTTAACAGAATAGAATATAGTGAAAAACAATTAAATGATATGAACAATTTTTATTAGAAATTATGAAGCTATGGAATATTTGATAAATTTTGGTGCTGATATTTCACTTATATCACTTGATGGATTTACAGCTATCGATTATGCCTTTGCTACGGGTATCATAACTTCTGATTACATATTTATTTTTACAATTATTCGAAAAATAAAGGAATAAAGAATATTTATGGAAAAGAAATAAATTTCATTTTAATTTAATTAATTTTAAGGAAATGATTAATGATATGAATAATAATATCTTCACAGTGCTTTATCTAAATCATATCATATGTTAATCAGTAAGAAATTTTGCACATAATTTACAGGAAATATAAATGCTGATTTGTTATGTTTACTACAACAACTTGGTCGTGATAATATTTTACTACCACAACGTACCGATATACATCAACATCAACATTTAAGCCGTGTAATCTATAGTAGTAAGACAAAAATTGTATGTTTGCTTTTTTAAAATTTTACATAACTAATAAAAAGGACCAATTGTAATCAATAATTTAAGTCGAAATGATTAAATGATTAATAATGATATGGGAAAATTGCTCACACGTAATTATGTTAATTCTAGCAACAACAGTTAAGGAAAAAACATTACATATTTGGTAATTTTAATGAAATAATTAAAATTATCCTAATAAAAATATAATTAAAATATTTATTTTCATAAAATGATTCGTTACGTACGTGTGTTAATAAATTAGATCTGTACGTGGTATCCATATAAACGTATTGCGTAATTGAATTGTCTAATTATAATCTTATAGAATTATTTTTTGAATAATTTGAAAAATATAAAGTTAAATTAATAAATCGATTTTCAAGAATTTTTTTGTTTTTCAGTTAAACAAGCTATCCAGTCATGTTGGTCGTGGTAGTAATACGGGAAATAGCTTGGACAATAAATATAAGCCAAACTTCAGTAGGGCTCATTTAATTAAACTTGTACAAATTCATCAATACGATGATGAAGAATTTATTTTGGCCAATGATATTCTAAAATCGATTGGAAATGAAAAAGTTGGAAAAAGCGATGATTTACATCGCTATATTGAAGTTGCCAGATATGTTGCTGAAGTATGAATTTGATTTCAATTAAGTTTACAACTAATTGATTAATTTAAGTAATTAAGTAAATAATTCCCATTCATTTATACTAATGTATTTATCGCATAAATGATAAATTATTTTATTTTTAATTCATTAACAATCCAATTGATGTTATTTTCTTAAAGAATTGGAAGAAAAAACGAAATTTTAAAGTTTTAAAATAAATGAATAAATTAAAAATTCTAATACATTCTATTTTCAGAATTGTGCTAATCAGGGAATTATTAATTTACCGGTTATATTTACTCTAAACAAGCACAACTTAGAAAAGAATAATTCAATCAAATATGGACCATCTCTCGAAAATTCAATCTCGACAATGACAACAATCAATCATAAGCATCGGAATTTCTTATCAACTGCTCAATGCAATGCTTATTTATATTATGTTAGGCAAATTAAAACATTTAAAATTTGATTTCTTTTAATTATATATTAAAAAATGGCTAATATTTTAATAACATATTTTTGAAATAATAATGAATAAAAGAATGAATTTTTTTGATGAAAGTTATCGATCAAATATTAAATTAATAATTTTATTTAATATTTGATTAAAATTTTCAAATACAAAACCAGTTTGAAGATATTAAATAAAAGAAATGTTTGGAAATAAAATTTTAGGAATGTCGTTTCTCCAACAGAAATTCTGATGGAGTATTTTTAAATGCTAGTAGAAGGCGATATCCATGTGATGATAATGATAGTCGAGCAATAAGCTCTTCAACATCAGCTTCAGGTACAAGGGCTTATCTTTATTTAATTGCTGATAGAATTTTGATAAAATAGTTTGATAATTTATTGACTTATGGTAAAGATTCATAAGAAAATAATTAAATTACTAAATTGGAAATTCAATTATTGATGTTTTGATTGTAAAATTGTTAAATATTTATCATTTTAATAATTTCAGATCGTTCATCTTCAATGTTTTCACGGCACTATGCGTCACTGGAACGTGGCTCAACACATACACTGGGTACCGTTCCACGATTTAGTAGTCGATCACGTGAAACCATTAGGCGTTATAATACGGGTAATGATAAGGATGGTGATGATGATGATGATAATGATCGTAATTCACCATCACGTTCATCCTTAAATCAATATATTTTTTCAGACAGAGATGGAGAACGTTTGAAGAAGTAAGTTGATTTAAATTTGATAAAAATTATCACTACAAAAATATATTTTAAAACAGAAATAAATATATGATAGATCTAAAAAATAATTTGATTTATAATTTCTCAAATATTAATTGTCGTTATTTCTAATTTTGATTACTGATATGATTGTATCTTACGTTTACTATACTTTTCTTTTGATATGATTCCATATTTTTGAAATCATATCAAATTTTTTTTGATATGATTTTTTTTTTGATCTGGTATAATTTTGCACTTATTATCATTTTCAATTTTCTAACCATAGAGAAATCGACAGAAGCGCTTCTACGCCAACACTTGACGCTCTTATTTGGCGATGTTCGTTTAATAATGGCAATGATCATATGGATAAGATGAAACGAAAGTTAAGTAATATATCAACATCAAAAGCTTCTACCTGTGATAATACATATCAAGATCGAAGACAAAAAGTTACCGAAGGTGAGGAAATTTCAATCATTTATTCAGATTTTTATAAAATCAATAAATTACAAGCAACTAAATTTTCTTGAGAAAAAAAAGATTGAGCACTAATAATTTGCAGACATATAAAATTGAATACTAACAATCAGATATTTAAGTTTGAATTTAAGTATTTTATTTTTTATTATTCAAAATTTGGAACATATTTTTCTTTTACAAATATTCATTTGTTTGCTTAATTAATAATTCTTTTAATTACAAAGGTTTAATTATTTTTTGCATAAATTTATAAATTTTTTTTCTATTTATTCATATGTTAGAAAAGATTTCAAAATTTTGAATTTACTAAAGGTCAATGTCAGCATATTAAGAATCAACAATTTTTTTGTGTGCAAATATCATATTGTTTAAAGGACAAGATATTACTGTATTTTATTAAATTCATTAAAATTTTCTACTATTTATAGATTTGATATGGGAAAAGCTGAACGAAGCAGGCCTAGGCAAATATGTTAATTTGCTAAAAGATGAAGAAGTTGATAAGGGAACATTCCTAGCTTTGACAAACAATGATCTCATTGATATTGGTATCACCGATGTGACACATCGAAATGCTTTGCTTAAAATCGCTAAAAGTCTACGATAATGATAATATTTGCTTTCATGATATTATTCTAATTTGCTCAATATTTTTAATGAAATAAATATTATTATCGATCGGTATTATCAAATAGCTTTATTGCTTGAAAATTCTCGGAAATTTTTTCAAATTTAAAACTTTTTTCTCTCTTTCTCTCTCTTAAAAAAATGCTTTTAGCATCAATTATTTCTAACTAATTATTTCAATTAATTAATTTGTCTAAATTATTATGACAAATTTATAAAAAAAGAAAAGTTTCGAAAAATCATTAGCAAAATATATGAATTTTTTATGCATAGAATACAGGAACGATAAGTAGTAAAATTAAGTAAAGTAATATAATTAAGTAATATAAGGATATATTTAATAACTCGTATTTTATGAATGGATGGATGGATGTATTATTATGATATTGCTTATCATTATCATTTATTTATTTATGATATAGAATAAGTAGTAATAGGCAGCATTTAATTCAATTTCATTTTTATTAGTTTCTATGCTGAAATTTAATTATCACTTATTATTTGATTCAGTCCTATTTTTATCTGATCGTTTTATTAGATCTAATATATGTTCATCTTTTTAATGTTTACATTGAAGCTGATACGCTCTTGTGTTTCAGTATGTCAGATTCATGGGGTCATGATCGGGTCAATTCATAAAATTGTCATTAAATTTGAAATTAAATTAGACAAATTGCATTTCACGTTAATTCATAATAAAAACGAAATAAATTAAAAGATAAGTACGAAAAGAGTAATATTTCATTATAACCAGTTTCATTATTCATTTTTAACGTTTAATGACGTAGTAGCTACGCTTATCATTCTTCAAGCTTTTTCTTATCAAAATTAATCGATATGGACAGGTCTTTTTTTTTTTTTTTTTTTTTTCATTTGAAAAAACTTGATTATCGCATACTGTGACCAAACAATAAAGAATAGCTATTTTTTTTTTTTTGAAATATACAAGTGATAATTTAACAAGTGATAATTTAACCATTCATACTACTTAATCATTTCACACATTTAAAAATGAAAAATTTCGACAATTATTTTCTCATACAATACATTTATCTTATTTTATTTTTTTTTTTAACATTCTATTATCAACAATGCTATTGTATTATACTTCACGAAAAAAGACGAATGAAAATTTGCTTTTCAAAAACCTGAAATAAGGGCAAATCATTGTTGAAATAAAATAAATAATTATTCATTGCTATTCTCTAGATATTTGCGAGTTGTTTATTGAAAAAAAAAAAAAAAATTGATAGGAATAAAATAATTTGTCGCATTTTAATGCCTAATAAAATTGTAGAAATGTGATATGTAAAAATTTTTTTTTTTTCTTTTTGTTTCGAATAAAATTTTCATTTTTTTTTTTATCATTTTCATTTTTGTCTTTTGATATGGATTATTTGATAAGGATTCATTAGTGATATGGAATCATTTTTGTCTTTTTTCTTTATTTTTTTTTTTCATTTTTTTTTTCATTTCAAATATAATTCATTTTTGTCTTTTTTGTTCAGAATTTGATTATCAAAAAAAAGAAAAAAACTATAAATGATATCAGTATTTTATGATATGTCAACTTAAACGAATTCAAATAAGAATTATAAAATAAGAAAAAAAAGTGTTAGCATTTAAAAGGAATTAGAAAAATTACAAATCTATGTGGTTACAATTTCTCTACGATTAACACTCCTTATCATTTCATGCTATCCTATCATCATATCATATAGCTGATTGGTTGTTAGCCTTAAATAAAATGGAGAAATTAGCTTTGTTAAATAAAATTATTTTATTACATAAAATATGAAAGAATTAGAAATTAATTCTTTTTATCCAAATTCATTTCGGATTATTTGTTTTTAAATTATGCCCAAATTATATTTGAATAGAAATTAAAAACAAATATTCGATTGCAATTTTATTTTCGAATTTCTCATTTAATCTTTTTTTTTTTTTGCTTTCAAATTTATTTTTTAAATAAATTCCTTTCTCGTTTTCATTGTCAAATTTTCCGTAGAAATACAGAACTTTTAGAAATCACAAAATTTGCAAACAAATAAATTCCATAGCTCTTAATGTCCTAATTTTCAATAAGTTTAAAATTAAAGCAAATATTTGTAGATGGTAAAAACCAGAAATGCATATGATAATCATTTAAATAAATATAAATAAATGATTGGATAAAAATGATAGATTAATTTCAGATAGATCAGATTAAACTACATAAAATTGCATTAATTAATCACAAAAAAAAAAGATAAATATTTGTTTGTTCGAATTTTTAATCAATTAAAAAATTTGATTATTCGATTGCATACAATTTTTTGATGATCAATTTATAATTTTGAAATAGATCAGATTAAATTTTTGATGATCAGTTTATAATTCCAGATAGATCAGATTAAATTTTTGATGATCAGTTTATAATTCCAGATAGATCAGATTAAATTTTTGATGATCAGTTTATAAAACTTTTATTTATCACTTATTTTTATCATTAAAAGGAAAAAACATATGTATATGAAGCGTATCTCAATAAATCATATTCAAAAAAAAAAAAATGTATGTTATAAAGTTTGAATTTTTCAGATCATTAAATTTCTGGTTTTTAAAAAAATCAAAATTAAAAGTTTTATTTTGAAAAAAAAATGAAATCAGAATTTTATTTATATATTTAAAATTTTGGGGGGAATTTTTGAATTCAAAAAATATTTATTTTTATCATTAAAAATGGAATAAAAAGATAATATATTATATATGCATGACCTAATTTTTAACTTCCATTTCTTTTTTGATTTTTTTTTGATATTTGAGAAAAGTTGAAAAGGAAAATTTGTAACGGATAATATCATATTGATAATGATAATTTTTGCATGAATTAATTTAGAAGAATGAAAAAAATTTTTTATGATAATTATTAGAAATGAGACGAATATATTTTTTTATTTAAATTTTTGAAATATGTTTTCAACAAAAAAAAATTTTTTTTTTAATTCAATTATTTGTTTAAGCATTTTGATCGGATGAATTATTAGGTGTTTATTATCATATATTATTGATATCATTTATTGATAATATGCTAACAAAGAATTATAATTCTGAGCATTTATTTCGAACATTTTTTTTTTTGCAATATTTTTTTTTAAATTAAACATAAACTAATTGATAAAAACAATTGATTAGAAATGATTAAATAATTGATTAGAAATGAAATATGAACCATTCCGCGGAATCAAATGATAATTAAAATTAAAATTGCTTGCGATAAATCTTACAGGAATTATGTAATTATCATCACATTAAATACTACATCGAATTGCATTAATTAGTTACAAAAAAAAATAGATATTTGTCAGTCCGAATTTTTAATCAATTAAAAAATTTGATTATTCGATTGCATACAATTCGAGAAATTAAAAAAAAAAATGTGAAGAATTAAGAAATTTTTTTTTTTTAAAATAAAATAAACATTAGAATGATGAAATCGGATAATTCTGATATTTCTTAAATTCGAAATCAATTAATGAATACTTGAAAAATGTATCAAGAAATCTCATATCATACAAATATCAATCTTCAATATATTCTCGAACAATTGCTGTTTACATAAAAAAGAATCAAATCCATTAATCGATTGAATTATTTTACAAAAAAAAAAAGGCTCCTAATTTAAATATATTATATTAAATGAAAAAATATAACAAAAACAATAACCATTAATGAGCAAAAATAAGAAATATTTTACTGAAATACTTAATAATTCAAATTAATTACAGTATCTGTACAAGTAGTACAAATAGTTAGCTTAATGTTACAATGAAATGAAATTAATGCATATAAAAAAAAAATTTTTTTAAATATATATTCATCATTAATAATCATTAATTACTTTGATCTAATTAATAATCATTAATTATTCACTTAATTGATGGATTAGATTAAGGGAAAGTGATTAGCTTTAATTGGCTTGGCTATTATTTAAGATATTACGCCAAGTTATTCCTTCTTTTCAATCTCGAGAAAATGATTCGCTTTAATTGGCTTAGCTATATTTAATATTAAGCAAATTATTCCCTTTTCAAAGAAAATGATTTATATCCAAATTGATTTATATTTAAAATTTGAATTTTGAAATAGGATATATTGTAAAAAAAAAAAATTATCTTTCACTCAATTTTACTTATGATTTGATAAAATCTATTTTATCATGATGAAGATATAATATATATTTATTTATATATATTTTTAATCTTCCCATGTTAATGAATGCCTTCCATTAATTTGCAATTGACAGTTACGTTTACCGTACCAATTTACATATGCAAATTCTGAATCAGAAACAATCGAATTAAATCGACCGCCGAAACGTTTTGCTGCTTTACTCTCGATATTTCGTGCTGCATCCAGATTATCACGATATTCGTTCAATGTTGACTGCAATTAATTAATTAATTAATTAATCAATTAATTAATTAAATTTTAACTAACACACATAGAGATTAAATTAGATAAATTAATAATTGATTGATAAGAAAAATTGATTAATTCAATGAAATGTCTTAAATTTATTTTTTATAATAAAATTTTAGAATTGAAGTAAAATTAAAAATTTTAATTGAAGAATTTAAAATTTAATCATTAATTGATATAAGTAATTATGATATTAGAATTAAGTATATATACCTCAATGATAGCTTTTAGCACTGGATCATTACACATAGGATCATCCGTTTCAACACTTCTCGATTCGACAATAGTATTTCCTTCTTGACCACCATATTGAATTTCTGCTTTTAATGATTCCTGGATATTTAGTTATCAATTTAATCATTATATGTTCAATAGAAAATGATAACAATAAATAATTTATGCTTACTTGAATTTGCTTAACATGATATAATTTTATTAAATATATTTATTACACTGATAATCATTTCACATTAAATGTTAATACAATTTAAGAAATATAATTATTAAATTTAATTTATCAGTTATTTGAAGTCAAATAATCAAAAATAGTTACCGAAGTAGCTGAACCGATTTCTGATTTTGGGCTGGAGGTGATACCTTGATAAGGGACATTACTTTTGCTAGTTACTACTTCAACACCGTATGCAGGTTCAGGTTGCTCGAATTTCACCTGCGACGATTGTGTTTCGCTGATACTAGGTGCTGCTCCACCACCGTATACAGCTTCAGGTTCAGGTTTCTAATTTGACCTGTGATGATTGTGTTTCGCTGATACTAGGTGCTGCTCCACCACCGTATACAGCTTCAGGTTCAGGTTTCTCTAATTTGACCTGTGATGATTGCGTTTCGCTGATACTAGGTGCTGATCCACCACCGTATGCAGTTTCAGGTGCAGGTTGTTCAAATTTCACCTGTGGTAATTGTGTTTCGCTGATATCAGGTGCTGCTCCACCACCGTATACAGCTTCAGCTCCAGGTTTCTCGAATTTCATCTGTAGTGATTGCGTTTCGATGTTACTAGGTGCTGCTCCACCACCGTATATAGCTTCAGGTTCAGGTTGTTCAAATTTCACCTGTGGTAATTGTGTTTCGCTGATACGAGGTGCTGCTCCACCACCGTAATCAATTATATCACTTTTAGCATGACTTTTTTCGGCAGTACCAATTTCAGTATATAATTGTTTTTGTTGTTGTTCAACTTCATGATCGGTAACAATTTTCGCATAAGCATCATCGACACTTTCTGATTGTTTTTGTAATTCAAATTCTGAATATGCATTACCTAAAATTGATGGCTCTTACTATAAACAAAATCGAGTAATGGAAATTTTATTATTAATTATTAAATTTAATTATTTCGATATAGCGATCTAATAAAAATATCAAATATTAAAATATTTGATTCAAAGATCGAATAATACTCAAAATTTATTATCACTTTAACAGTGTTATATATTGAATTTTGTACGAAAATTATTTACTTTTTCTTTCGCAATGATTTTATTAATTATTTGATTTTATCCTAAAGTTAATGTATTAATATTCAAATATATAAATAATATGAAAATCAAATACTGGAATGATTATAAATTGAATTCAAATGAGAGATACTAAATTATTTAGAAATGCAAGCAAAATTTATTATAAAGTACAAATAGTTAAATTATTATTTTAATTCTTTGAAATTTCCAATTAATCAAAAAAAAATCAATTATAACTACTATTGTTTAGCTATGTTGGAAATCTCAAAAAAAAAAATGTTTTTATAATGGCTATATGAAACTTTTTTTTATCAATTTCAAATTATATTTATCATATCAGATTATCAGTTATTTCTATATTCGCATAGTTTATTAATTGGAGTGAAAATTCTTGAAAAATTTGATAGATTTCAGTTGTGAAAAGAGCACTTACATGATATTTTTTAATCATTTCCATAAGTATAGGAGGAAGTTTTAATTTATTACCATTTTTTGTTAATGAATAAAATTTATTCAGAAAAAAATAGCTACGGTAATAGCTACGGTAATCTTTCTCTGGATTTTTGAACTTTCTAATTGGTTGTAAAGTTATTGATTAAATCAAATAATTATAATTAATAATTCATTAAGTTTACTTGGTGGCACTTCGGTAGCAAGTGGTGTTAATTTTATTTCCGTTTGCGACAATTTTTGGTCATAACCGGATTCTTCTTCTAGTGGTTGTTGTGGTGGCAGAGGAATATTTATTGGAGGAGGTGTAAGATTAACAATCTCTCCGCCACCACCATATCCAGTATCTATTCTTTTGCCGCCACCTGAAATTATCTTAAAAAATTGGAAGCAAGAAACAGAACTGAAAATGTTAAAAAAAACATTTTTTTTAAAGTTATAATTTTTGATAGAAATTGTAAAAATATTTATTATTCGATTGATAACAAGAAAATTATCAAGCATAATTTACCTGAATAGAAACTGTCACTATCTGCTCCTTTGCCTATACCTGAGATTATCATTAAATATTACACTCATAAATATTTAAAACATTGGAAATAAAAACAAAAACAGAAAACTTTTCGATGGAATTTTGTTGTTCGATTGATAACGAGAAATTATCAAGCATAACTTACCTGAATAGAAATTGCCACTCTTTGCTCTTGCGTTTACACCTGAAATTATCATTGAATATTACAAAGTTTATGAAATTTATATTTCAAAAATATTGAGAAAAAAACCGGAAAATTTTTAAACATTAATTAAGAAAATTAGAAATTAATTGAAATTATAATTTTTAACGGAAATCATAAATATTTTGCTATTCGATTGATAACAAGAAATTATCAAGCATAACATACTTGAGTAGGAACTGTCGATATTAGATTGGATATTTGGAGAATTTTGATACGATCCGCCGCTTCCTAATGATGATCATATCAAAATTGAAATTTTGTTCATTTCAAGAAAAATTATCCTTAGCTTTTTTTAAAATTAAAATAAATACGACTCTCAACTTTTGATTACATTTTAAATGAGAGAAAAACGATTAATTTTATTTTATGCCTTTTATTTGTTATTAATTTAAAAAATTTATTAAATAATTTTTAAAATTTTATTTCTTAAAAATTTTGATTAAGTAAGTCTATTTGGCATAAATGAAATGATAAG
>SNRZ01000272.1:0-39469 GCA_008729115.1 Dirofilaria repens | reverse complement strand
AAAGATGAAAAATTTGATGAAAAATTTATTTTGACAATGTTTAAAATCGAAAAAAAAAAAGAAAATTTATTACTCTCTCCTGACTTTCTCGTTGATAAATTTTAACAACGAAATTTTTGATTCGAATTTATAATAATAATAAAGAATATGCAAAATATTGATAAATTTATCAATCGGATATGAAAATGACTAATCGGAAATGTAAGAATTATCCAGCAAAAAAATAACTTTAGCACAAATATGCAATAATTTGAAATGATATAATGATTGAACTATTTATCAAATACATGATAATATGAAATGATGTAACGATTAAATCATTTATCAAATACAGCAAAATGATAATATAATGAATTATTCAAAATGCAAAATTCATATCGTATCCAACGAAATTTTCTAAAAAGTTGAAAATTCAACAAAATAAGTTACGATATTCTATGGTATTTTTATTTTTTGCAAGAATGATAACCAAAACTTAGCGCATTGATAATGTAATGTGGCCATATGGTAGAGGTCAAAGATCGTACGGAATCTATCAAATTAACCAAGTTGAGTGTTGTAAATCAAACTCTTCAAGTGTGTGTATGTGTGTATGTGTGTATGTGTATGGTGTATGTGTCTGTTTGTGTATGAATGTATGAGAGAGTTTATTGGCTGATGATCTCCTGGGAATAGAAACAGAATCTAATCGAAGAGCTATTTGTTTCGTTGTGAAATTTAATGTTACATAGTAAAATCAATAAAAATACATTTATTTAATTTAAAATTTGATTTAGTATTATCAAATAATTAAAATCATTTCCAAAATTCAAAACATAAAATTTCATTTTACAATTATTTTATTCATTTTTTAATTTCGAATTTCATTCATCAAATTCTGTTTCATATTTGATATTTTAACATATCATATTCTTTTTCCATGATCATTCTTTCAATGTTATCAATCACTAATTGATTGATTTGCTCTCTTAGCATTTCATCAGTGATAAGCATACATTGATCTCTTTGGATCAATGATTTATGCATTGAATATATTGAAATTTTTATCCAAAGATTATTTGATATATTTAAAATTTATTTAATGAATTAATTCAAATTAATTTGGAATAGTTTAATATAAATTATACTATTTTAATTAATACATTTGAAAATTTTACATTAAACTTTTATCATATCTTATAAATTACAATAGAAAATTCCAAAAAAATTTTCATCATTTTTCTTCATTTTTCTTTTCCTTCTTTCTTTCTCTCTCTCTCTCTCTCTCTCTTATTTTTATTTTCTATTAACTTGTAAAACGAAGACTTTGATATATCATAGAAAATTATATTTTGAAAAAGATAAGATAAGAAATATCAATTGTAATATAAAAATATAAAATAAAAAAAAGTTATTAAAGTTTCATTTGCAAAGAAAATTATTCGCAAAACATTCGTCATTGTTTTTTCATCCATCAATTTATTCATTCATTTAGAAGGATTAATTTCTATTCCAATTTTCATTGATTATAAATAAAAGATATTGTATTATCACATTTGTGATGATATGCCGACAAAGATATCCACGATGGGATAAGATAGATCAGCAGCATTTGAATGGAAACTAGCAATTCATGATGGATGAAAGATTATTTGATAACAAAAAAAGGAACGGGATAAAACTGTCATAACGAAAATAGATAAGGAAAATTTTTTTTTTTTTGATAAGATTTAGAAAAGGGATTATACGGAAAACGGAAATGTTTTGAAATATTTGTTCAAGAAGTAATAAAGGAAAAAACTTTTAGTTTCAATATTTGATAGGATAAATTTATATCAGTTTCATTCAGTGTTTGATAAGATAAATTTATATCAGTTTAATTCAATATTTGATAGCATAACTTTATATCAGTTTAATTCAATATTTGATAGCATAAATTTATATCAGTTTAATTCAGTGTTTGATAGGATAAATTTATATCAGTTTAATTCAATGTTTGATAGTATAAATTTATATCAGTTTAATTCAATATTTGATAGGATAAATTTATATCAGTTTAATTCAATGTTTGATAGTATAAATTTATATCAGTCAATTTATATCAGTTATATTTTTATCTATCAATTTATATCAGTTTAATTTTTATCTATCAATTTATATCAGTTAAAGCATGAAATTTGCTATTTAGGAAAAAAAAAGTTTAAAAATTTAAGAATTATTGTTAAAAAAATTAGCTTTCGCGAAAATTATGTAATTATAATAAATTGTTCATAGCAAATTATAAAAATTCATTAAACTTTTTTTGTATGAAATAATATTTCAAAAAATATTTTTGTCAATTTTAATGAGAAAAATGAAAAAATCAATTTTTGTCAATTTTAATTTTTATAAAATAATAATTAAATTAATTTATTTATTCTTCACATTTGTAATTTATTATTTTCAATTTAATTTTAAACCAAAATTATAAATAAGCTACTGTATCAGAAACAACAATTGATTTGTAACTTATTTCCTATCATATCACTCTTGACACTTTGGGAATAAATAGAAAAAAATTTTTTCAATAAATTTTTAAAGGCTTAAATTTTTCATATATTTTAATGCAAAGATTTTTTTTTTTTTTTTTGTTCAAAAATATTTTCTTAATAAAAATCAGATATTTTAAAATTTATATATATGTATTTGGTAAAATTTTGAAATGTTTTAAACAAAGTTTTGGTTTTAGAAGTCTTTTAATTTCATCACTAATTAGTCATTTAATTAAGATTTGATTAATATGAAATGAATTATAAGCAATCGATTAAATAATTCATAATATGGAAAATTAAGTTTTTTTTTTTTTTTGAAAGTTAAGTTATTTTAATTATCGATCTATAATTGTATGGATTAAATAAATGAATGATAATAGATAAGATATTGTCAATAAAACTCAAATAAATAAATAAACAAACAGTAGTAATAACAACAATAGCAACAAAAATTTGGTTTTAATTTTCGATCTATGATTTTATAAATTAAATAAATGACAGATAATAGATAAAATACAATAACAATAACAATAACAACAACAATAGCAACCGTAATAATAATAATAATAACACATGGCATTTTTACGCAGATTAACCGTATCGAAAGGAAGCATTTATCGGATTATCTCATAGTGCGATAAAAATAATTATCATTCAATCAAATCTATGAATTGTTTCCTTTACACAATCACTATCATCATCATCATCATCATCATCATTGTCGAAAGAGATAAGTTATCGGAAGCTTGAAACGATAGAAAAGAATGAGTGGAAGAAAAGTAAAAAAGCTTGAAAATTGGTTTCAATCGGATATATTTTTTAACTTGTTAAAAAAAAAAAAAAAAACAAAATTTTTGCAGCTGTGATATGATTTGTGATAAATCAATTTTATTCAATCAAGATCAGTTATCAAACAATTTGACATTATTTATATTAATCAGTTATCCAATAATTTGCCATTATTTGTATTTATCACTTATCCAATAATTTAATAACATTTATATTTATCACTTATCATAACTGTTACAAATAAATAAGATTGAATAAATGTGACAAAAAAAAAAATTAATATAAATTGCATCCTTACATAATTCAATTAAATTTTAAATTAGCATATTAAAAATTTCAAAAAGAAATATGTATTATTCAAAAACGAGTAAAAAACAGAGAAAATATGAGAGAAAGAGGAAGAAAGAGAGAGAAGGATAAAGAGAGAGGGAGAGAGAAAGAAAGAAAGAAAAATGATCAATTTCATAAAATTAAAATGTAAATGAAATAAAAAATTCATTTCAAGCAAATAATTTTAATTGAAAGATATAAATTTATTATTATTATCATTATTGTTATTGATAACATAGATACGAAAAGAAGGACGGGAAAGATGGAAAGGCTGAAAAGGATGGGATTAAATGAATTAAATTTTATTTTGGATATTTATTACAAATATCGTAAATTTTAAATATCCCAATGGGATGATAATGGAAATTCTGATAAAAGATTAGCATTTCAGGATTGCTTTCCTGATATAATACATAATTGGATTAGTTAGAGATTACGATTACGATTCGCTACTGCATCAATCAAATAATTTAAGCTAGCTATATATATATATATCTTAATGAAAAAGATTTTTGATGTATGCCGCTGTTTCCTTGATGATTTAATTGTTTTCATTTACATTATAATGATCAAAATGATCAAATCTTAGATTGACATATTTGATATCAGTGTCAACCTTAAATTGAATCAATTGTCTCACTAGTCTCACTAGGATCAACAATTTTCAATGGCCAAATTAATGCCAAGGTCATCATCATAAAGCCTCTAACCTTTTCGGTTACAATTTGCATATACATATACAATATACATATACATATATAAATCGCAATATATTTAAATAAACAAATTCATTGCTTATTTTACACTAAACATTAGAAATTTAATCTTTCAAAAAAAAAAAAGAAGGGATACTATAAAAGTAGAATATTTGGAAATTTTATCAATAAATTTTATCAGTTTCAAATTTCGTATAAATTCAAATAATCAAATATTACTTATCAAATTATTTTAATTAATTTGATGATAAGCGAATATTTCAAGAAACTTTTAACTTTTTCAAATTATTTCAATTTTATTATCTTTAAAAAAAAACAAATGAATATTATGCAATAGCAAAATGATTGATTTAAATGAAATTTTTTTTATCAGTATCATAGCATAATTTCAATTTTTTAATCATTTATTTTAATTCAATCAATGAACTGAATTATTAGTGATAACATAGTGATAAGAATCCAGAATTTTTAAACTTTTAATTGCATAAAGTTTGCTTTAAATATTCTTCTTTTATTATATTTACTTTGTATATTATTTCCGTACTTGCCTAATGATTTACTAATAATTTAAACTATTTTTTTTTCCGAATTGTCATCTCATTATCATTATCATATCAATATCTAACTTACAAATTTATTATTTATTAAACTTGCATGCTCTTGATAAGTATTTACATCAACAATTAACAGCTAAAATGTATAGTTTTCATTTACTGATAAGAATATTAAATCTATTTATATGCATTATATGATTCATTATAAATTATATTGCATTAGTTTTCGACGAAAAGAAAAATCATAAAAATGAAATTAAATTTCAAATTTTTAATGATAATAAACAAAAAAAAAAGCAAAGTGAAATCAACAATATAAATCAAATGATTAGATAAGACATTTATAAAATGATTTATTTCATATTTGAAAAATCATTATCATTATTTTATTTTTTTTTTTCTTTTTCTTCTTCAAATTATTTTGTTTTTGTTTCTATTAATCAAATGAATTGAATGAAAACATTCGAAAATAACGCTGATAAAGTGATAATAGAATGATAGTGATAATAGAATGATAGTGATAATAGAATGATAGTCTCTTTTTCATCTTAACATTTTAACAACATGCATCAAACAATAATTTAACTTCGTAAACATTTAGTTTAATTATATATCACATGATCCATTTCTTACTTCCTCATCGTCTGTTGTGTTGTTGTGAAAAATTTTTTGAATTCAATAAGAGTGGTATGTAAAAATGTGCTCTTAAAAAATGACAGATGATATCAGTGATATCAATCTATAAGATATCAGTATTTACATCCATCAATATATATTCATGAATACAGTATCATTTTAGTAAATGAATGAATATTCTTGAGATAGTAATCACTAATAAACTTTTTTTTTTTTTTTCACAACTTTTTTTCATTACGGTGAAATGATTAAAAGTTTTTTGTTTCGAGAAATGACTAAAATTTTTCAATCTAAATTAATCAAATTGATTGATAAAAGTAACAGTCAAAAAATGATAATATGAAATGAAATAAAAAAATTAATTTTAATTAATTTTCAATATAAAATAATTCAAATATTTGAAAATGAAAAAGTTGATATTTAATTTTGAACGACATATATTTATCACTCATTTATTATGCTTAAAACGATTATATATCACTATGATATGATATCACTGTTTTTTTGAATTGTTAATTTCATTTACAATATATTTTGAAAGTTGTGAAATATTTGTGTCAAATTATTTTTGATACTTGTCACTATCAATTATATTCCAATCATAACTATTCATTTCCTTCATATTTCTTTCTCACTTGAAATAGATTATTGTTAAGAAGTGATTGCTTTAATAAATCACTAATGTGATATATTATCAGTCCTTTTTTTTGGCATCTAAAATCCATCTTCATCAATTTTTGTTTCGTATATTATTTAAGTATATTAAAAATTTATAAATTATAAATTTTTAATCTTTGATATATTTCACTATTGTACTGTTACAAATTATCATTAATTTTTTTTTTTATACTGTTACAATTTATCACTAAATTTGTATCCTTTTGAATGATTAAATGATTAATTTCGATTTTCATTTTCAATGTCTTCTTAAATTAATTCATCTAGAATGATTCATTCATTTTCCATTGACAATTTTTGAAATTACCATATTCTATTTATCAAATCAGAAAAAAATTTGATAAATTTCAAATTTTTAAAATAGCAAATTTTCATCCTGAAACTTATCAATAAATAAAGTTAAAAATAATTAAAATTCTACGATATTACGTCATACAAAAAAAAAAATTGGAAAAATATTTTTGCATATTTGATACGGTAACTTTCGTTACCATAATTTCTTCTTCGAAATAATTGACCAAATTTCAGTAAAAAAAAAAAAATCTTTTTCAAAATTCTATAGAAAGTAATCAATAGAAATTTGTAAAATATATTTTTTATATAAATGTATCGTTCGAAAATTTCATATTAAAAATCTTACAGTCCAAACTATTAATTCATAATGATAAGATTTAAATAATTTTAATTTAATTTTTTTTCAATTAATAAATTTATTTCCATTTCCAATTAATTCATTTTTTTTTGTTTCTTAAAATGCAATTTTCAATTTTTGTTTTTAGTTTTTGATTTCAAATATTAAAAAAAAATGAAAATATTCGATCGTTCATTGTTTGTTTAACTAAAATTTTATTAAAATATTTTGATAATTTTAGTATAAAATTTTAATCGTTTATTGAGGGATTTGCAATTTGAATGAAATTGGGAAAGTTTAGTAAGGGGAAAAAGTAACATTTGGTGTCGGGAAAGTTACGAGGTAGGAAATGATAGACGAGAAAAGAGGTCTCGAGACGATGATTTATGAGGCACCAATTGCTCAAACACTTCCTGGCTTTTTCATTCAAGTTCCTGTTCCTACCAAAATGCCGACTCTCCAATAACTCATCACACTTTTGAAAAACTTTCCACCTTCTCCTACTCTTTCTCTTTTTCCTCTTCTCTCTCTCTCTTCCCCTCTCTCTCTCTCTTTCTTTTCAATCTTCTATTCTTATCTTCTCTTCTAATATCAATTCATTTAACTTTTCAAATATCTACAAAATCTATTTGTTAAAATAAAAAGAAACACATGTGCTATCATCATCATCATTATCATCGTCATCACTATTATCATTATCACTATCATCAATATCACTATTATCAATATTCATCTTTATCATATTTTATAGCTTTTCAAACGAACAGGAACTGTACAGAATTGTTCAAACTTTTGTTAAAAAAAATATCAAATAAAATGATATGAATTTCGATGTATTTTTATTAACAATTTAAATCTATCAGTCAGATCATTTAGCAAAAAAGTAAGGACGAAAAAAATAAACAAATAAATGTTGAAATTTCTTAAATAGTTACCGTAACATTTTAAGCGATATTTGTGAAAGACTTTTATTATTTAATTTAAAATTATTCCTTTCATATAACTTTTGTAGCATGGAAAATTAGCATTTTTAACTGAATTTTCCATGTAGCCTTTTAACAGTATGAAAAATCAAAATTTAAAATTGGAAATGATTAATTTTAGAAGTAGTATGAGCGGCATTTTTTTTTTCTTCATTTCTAAACTTTGATCATTTTTCGAATTTGAATTTATCTTTATGCTTGAGCTTTCAAATTTCGGTTTATGCTCTTTGAAAGTTTTTGATAAATGACAATTTTGCGGCTAGTCGAATTACGTAAAGCATTATGCTCTATTCGATATCACTGATTAATTTATCAAGCAAAAATAAACCATTTGAAATTCAAATTCTTTCCTTAAAAAAAAAAAAAAAAAATTTTTTTTCAAAACCAAAATATGAAAGAATTGAGGAATCGATGAAATGATAAATGAATGAATGGAAAAGAAATGAAAATAATAAAATGAATTTTTATTTTTGTTTTTTTTTTTTTTTTTTGTAAGATATTATTTTCAGTAATTTCGTTTTATTTTATTTTGTTATTCCAAATTTTTTCGTTTTTTTTTTTTTTGTCATTTCTTCTTATCAAAATAAATATCAATAAAGAAATGAAATTAAAAGAAAAAAAAAAATGAAAAAAATAAAAGAAAATAAATGCTATTTTGTCATTTTCTTCTTAAAAAAACTAAATGTCATTTTCTTTTTTTTTTTTTTTTTTTTGTAAAAATTTTATTTTTAAAATGAATTTTAATTGTAATCTCGAAATTATTATCAATTCATATCAATCATTTATTTATCAGCTTATATCAGTTTATTCAATCATTTTTTTAGCATAATTCTCGATTACTATTATTATTATTATTATTTTTCTTTGAAAATTTATTATTATTTTATTCTGAAAAATCAAAACAATTTAGGAAAGAAATATCAACGATTTTCTTTTTTCATTAAAACAACACATCTCATTTGTTTATTTTTTTCAAATGCAATTTTGTTTGTTTTTATTATTAAATTGCTTACATTAAAAAGATAAAAAAAAAACACCGAATAAACAAATGAAAACAAAAGTTATGAGCATTTTTGATAAAAAGGACTAGAGCGACAATATTTTATAATCGAAATTAAATTCGAAATTAATATAAGACTTAAAAATAAAATAAAATCAAATAGTAAATTATTGAATTACGAAATATTGATAAATCAGACGATTTTAGAATATCGAAGATTATCATAATATTTTGCAATTAATAAGCATAATGATACACAAGAATTACGACAAAAAAAAAAAAACGAAATATAAAACAATTTTTAGTAGCTAATGAAAAAGTTCGCATGAAGGCTTTGATAGGCTTATTTTTTTCGTTGAATATAAAAAAGCCTAGTTTGCATAAGGCCTGAAATTTCTGCAATATTAGTGAAAATCACCGAAAACTTACAACTATGAATTGTTTAACAAATATCATCAAAATTATTAACACAATCTTATCAAATCTAAAAATGATTATTGAACTGAGGTAGATAAATGGGATAGATGATGGATCATTTAAAAAATGAAAAAATAATGATAAATTCCAAAATAAATTATGCATCAGAAGGCAATGAATTGATCATTTTAAATTTCAGAATTATTGAAATTTATTTTAAAAAAATAAACATTCAAATTATTTATCTGATAATTTACTAAATTCGATTTTTTATCATTAAATTCTCAATTTTGCTTATAATTCAATTTCAAATTCATCCAACTTTCTTTGCCAAAATTCATTTCCAATATATTCGATCCACAATTATCTTATTTGCATGATACATACATACATATACATATATATATAAAATCATTGTGATAGAAATTTAAACAAACATTGCATATATAAATTAATAATTTGAATTGATTAAATTTTAAAACTAAAATTTAAATAACAAATTTAAGTAAAAATTTTCGATCATTTGATTTGTTCATTTGAAATTAAATTTATGAACAAATATAAAAAACGAAAAAAAAAAAAGTTTTTCGTTGCTCATTGCGAGATACAAAAAAAAAAAAAAATGTCGAAAAATTGTTAATTAGAATTTAGAAAATATTTGTGAAATAAATTAATTTCAAAGTGATGTATAGCATGCCCTGTTAGCTACTTCATTAATTATTGTTTCAACAATTGCTATCTTCTCATTTCTCTTCTCTCTTATCATCATCTTCGTCTTCTTCTTCTTCGTATCATTTACATTATCATCAGCACTTCTTGTTGTATCATCATTATCATTAACATTATTTTCTTCCTTATCATTTTTCGTCCCATCACCGCAAACCATACTATTATCATTAACATTATCATGATGTAAAAATGCTCTTTGTAATGATACACTGTTACTATCTCGTAGATCATTGTTAAAATTTGTTGTAGCAATAGTAGCAGTATTAGTAGTAGTAGTAGTAGTATTAGTAGTAGTGATAGTAGTAGTGATAGTAGTGATAGTAGAAATCATTGTTGTAGCAATAGTAGTAGTAGTAGTAGTAGTAGTAGTAGAAGAAGTTTTATTTGGTGGAGCAGCAGCTAGTCGTTGTTTCTTTTCCTTCATTCGTCGATTTTGAAACCAAATTTTAATTTGTCGATCGGTAAGCGCCAATAATGCCGCAAGCTCATTTCGTCGTTGTTTGTTCAAATAACGATTTGTCCGAAATTCTTTTTCCAATTCAACAACCTGCGGTGTACTATATGATGTACGACCTGAAATAGAAAATACAGGCCGTATTTTTTTTCTTGATCAAATTAATTTAAATCATTTTACGATCGATTGTTCGAGAAAGATTCCTGTTATTCTAATCTATTTCATATTTTATAAAATAATCGATAATTTGATATCATGATTGATATATAGGTCTTCCTTTTTTTGTGTATCTTTTCATGATCAAGTTAATTTAAATCATTTTACGATCGATTGTTCGAGAATAAAATGATTTCGAGAATAAAAAAAATTATTTTACGATCGATTCTTCGAGAATAAAATGATTGGAAAAAAAAGATTCCTATTATTCTAACTTATTTCATACTTTATAAAATAATCGATAATTTGATATCATGATTGAAATATAGGTCTTCCTTTGCTTTGTGTATCTTTTCATGATCAAATTAATTTAAATCATTTTACGATCGATTGTTCGAGAAAGATTCCTGTGATTCTAACCTATTTGATATTTTATAAAATAATCGATAATTTGATATCATGATTGTATTTTCATTTACGTAGCACTACTTTCATATATTGATTAATTAAAAATGAAATTGTTTTAATTTACTCTTTTATTTGATCATTAAAATTTAGCAATGAATCGATTATTTCGTCGTATTCATTCTAACGATGATAAATGGATGATTAATGTATTTTAAAATTTGATAAATATATGATTAATTCGATATAATCTTTAAGAAATAATTTCTCAATAATCAAACTTTTTTTTCGAGGAAAAGTTTTAGATATCTATATCACCAATTAATATTAGAAGATAAAAATTATCACTATTATCAGAATTAATTATGAAAAATAAAATTTATCAACAATTTTTCAAAATATTCTCATTTTTTGTCCAAAATTGAAGAATTTTTTAAAAATTTAATTAAATGATACGGTATATTTTTGAATTTCAGCCGAATTGTCGTTTATTTCAGAAGATTAAAAGTATTGATATCCTATGATGTGTGTATCTGAGAGAGAGAGAGAGAGAGAGAGAAAGGGAGAGAAACAAAAAAGGAATACCGCTTGCCAAACTTTTGTGCAAATAATCGTAAATAGTTTAAAGAATGTTAGCGATAGATATATTTCAAGTTGCAAAAAGTGATTCATCATTATTAGATTTTGATGGTAAAAGATCGGATGATGATGGATGTTTGGGAAATTTGATTTAGGAAAAAATAAATAAATAAATAAACAAAGAGAGAAGGAAAGAGAGAGAGAGAGAGAAAGAGAGAAAGAAAATGTAAATGAAATTGATTTTTATCATTTCAAAATTGCGTACAAAAAATTTTTTTTATTTTTTTCATAAATTTTTTTCACAAATGAAATTAATTTCGTAATCAAATTACAAAAAAAAAAATTTCGCAAAAAGAAATTGCGGTCATTTAAAAAAAGAAAGAATTAATCAATGTACTCTCTTTTTCTTTTTTTAAATTTATTTTTTATTTTTTACCTAAAAAATAAATCAAATTATAACATACATGCATGCGTGCATGCATATATGCATGTCTACACGCATATGTACATGCATGCATGCATAAATTGTTTCATTGAAATTTGAAATTTAAATATTATACATCAATTAATTGGTTTTCATTTAAATTAAAATTATTTCCTATCTAAAATTTTAGATAGAAAAAAAACGAAATAAATATTTTGATATGTTTTATTTTCATTTTTTTTGACAAATTTTTTTCGTTAATTTTCCATGTTTCTTACATTCGATGATAAAATTATTTGATTGCAATGCTACGAAGTCATATCATTGAATGCTATCATATCATTGAATGCATGTAATCATATCATTAAATGCTATCATATCATTGAATGCAGTCATATGATCGAATGCCAAAATGACATTAATTATAAATCTTTGAAATAAATTTTCAAAAAAATATTTCCCTTCTTACTTTCTTCTCTCTTTTTTTTTTTGCAAGAATGAAAGAATTTTAGTTTGCAAAAAGTTAGCCGATGAATTTAAATGTTATGAAAATGTGAAAGTAAAATTTTTTTTGGAATAAATCATTTTTTTTTCTTAAAAGGAAAGAAAAAGCGAAAAGGAAACACGGCCCTGAATATGTCAGTTTCTTTTTATCATTAACAAATTTTGATAGAAGTTTTTTAGTGATAGATTTGTTTATTTATTGCTATCACTGTTTATTTATTGCTATCACTGCTTTTGCTAAGGATTTCGTAATCATCAAGTAATCGAGAACTATTATTTATAATCATTGATTTTATAATGTTTTAGAGAATTTCAAATAAATTTTTGCAAAAATATAAATTAGAAAAGAGAGGAAGGATTTAATTAAAGCCATCGAAATATTTTAACACTAATGATTGTAGAATGTAAATTTTTCTTTTAGTTAGAAGAAATTAAAATAAAAAGTTATTTTTGCTGCATTATGTAAATTTAATTTTCTAAATAATGTTATAAATTAAGTTAGTGATATGATAATTTTTTGATCAGTTAAAGGAAAGGGATAAATCGAAAGATAAGAATGAACAAGTAATAGAAGATAAATGATAAATCATCGATAACATATCTCTCATTTATACAATCGAACAAAATGATTCAGATTAAAGAGTTGTAAAATTTTAACATTGGCAATTTTGATCATTTATATGTCAATAATGGTAATAAAAATGAGGTCAAAGGTCATCCCTTATAAAAGCAAGATTATACTCATTATTAGAAGAGATTAGAAGGTCTTAAATCTTTTTTTGATAATTAATCCATTTAAGATCGATAACATTTATTAGTTCTTACTTAATTATCAAATAATTAAAATTTTTTTAAACGAAATTATAAGATTAGAATGAGTGAATTAAAGTAAATATTTTTGGAAGTAATTTTTTGCATTTCCTTTTTTAACTAATAAGTAAAGTAACATGCAAAGAATTCTCGAAACTTTACATTGATCAATCAATGATCAATTTTTAAACAAATTGTTTAAGTGATGAAGATAAAGTTACGTAACCGTTTACTGATATGATAAATATCGATGATACATATCATCGATATTATATCCGTAAATGTTAACAAAAAAAAAAAAAAAATGAATGATTGACTATTGAGATTGTTTGCACAGGTAATGATAGTAGAAAGGCAACTTTCATAATATCACATAGTTTATACACCTGTATATACCTGTATACATAGATATATATCTCGAGAGAGAGAGATAGATAAATAGATATGGATATAGTGTCAACAATCATAAATGTATTATTAGTTATATGTAATTCCAATTTTTGACAATAGTTACTATTTCATTTCTTCTAAGAGATTATACCGAAAAAGAATCTAATAAAGATATTTTGTTTTTAATTTCCGATTATCTTCTATTATATAATTTCCTTTTATTATTATATATTATTTAAGAAATTTATTTCATATAAGAATATGCTTAATCAATTCGAAATGATAGCTTTTTTTTGCTTTTAAATATCTGATAATAAGATGAATAATTATTAATTCTGATATTAATTATTTTAGTTTGATTTAATGATTAAATCAAAATAGCTATATAAGATTTATTCATTCATTTTGAATTGTTTGAATTTGCTCAATTTTATTACAAATTATTTTGGATTTATTTTTCTTACGCCTAACTTTTGTTGATATAACTTATATTTGCTTATCTAACATCAAATGTCACAGTTAAATGATCTTCTAAATCCTTATCATTTTAATAAATTATCTTTACTGATATGCTCCGTATATATCGTTGATTTCATATAATTATTTTATCAGTTTTAGAGGGATATATCATAATTGAGAAGTTTTTGAAAATTTCCAAATTTCAATTTCTAATTTTTATCAAATTAAAAAAAAATGATTTCTCCTAACATATTATTTTTTGATATTGTTTTTTTTTTTTTCTCACATGTTTTATATCATTTTTGATTATCATTACTGATTATCATCATTAATTGATTGATTTATTATCATTTATCAATTAATTGATTTACACAATAAGAAATAAATAATATTTTAACAACTAATTAATCATAACTTGCTGATGTTATTATAAATTATAGAAAAGTATACAAATTCAAAGATCATTCAAATATAACCTGTTTGTGATGTGATTACGGTATCAGTTGTAGATCGAACATTATGCTGCAAATTACGTGAATGTTGACGATCCTTTTCACGTTCCAACATCCACGCATATTTCGGTCCTTGAAGATTAATTCGATTCTCTCTTCCAGAAGGATCATTACTACTACAATTTATGATAGGAGGAGTAGTGGTAGGTGTTGAATAGTAATTATTTGGAATTGTACCATTTAGAAATAATTGGGCATAATTAGACGTAGATGCAATTGGTGTACGATAATGTGGATAATATATTTGTGCTGCTTGATTCTGTTGATGTTGTTGATGTTGATGTTGATGATGTTGATGATGATGATGATAATGATATTGATTGCTTTGATCAGGTAATTGAATCGGTTGATAGTATTTATTTGCTTCATAGGTACCATAAAATCCGGTAAATGAATAAGTACCATAGGTATCATATGAGGAGCAACAATTCACGTATGGATAAGCGTAACATGATGATGACGAAGATGATGATGAAGGTAAAGCAGAAGATTCAGCATTATAACCATTCTCCATCGTACATTATAATCAGATATGATCTGTTAGTGATCCGAGTAGGAATGAATGAATAGTCGTCGTAGAAGTTAAGAAGTTGTTGAAGGAAGATGAAAATAGGGAGGAGAAATTGAAAATTGAAAAGAGAAAGGGAGAGAGAGAGAGGAAGAGAGAGAGAGAGAAAAAGAGAAAGAGAGAGGGATTGGTTGAAGAAGAAGAAGAATTAAGAAGGTACAAATGGTTTGCTATTTTCTTCTATCAATTTATGTATGAATGGATGAGGAAGAAGAGTAGAAGAAGAAGAAGAAGAAGAAGAAAGAAGCTAGGCTAGAGTGATTATTTCGAAATTCAAGACTAGAGTCGAGATTTATTGAGAAAGAGAAGAGAGATAGATGATTGAGAGAGTGATTCTTTATCATTTCTTCAAAATCATTTGTTTAAATTGAAATGAAAAGCCAATCAAGCATGAATGAGAGAGTAAGATTTTCAGAAATTTTTATGATAATTTTAAAGCCTTCTTGATCCATCCTATCCAAATGCAATAACATGTCGTACGAACGTTCTCCTACTTCATACTTTGATGAATTACTTGGCTATTCCATATGATTCATTCATTCATTTCCATATAGATATATTTATTCATATAAATTTAAATTTACATATTTAAAGGGGAGATAATAGATTATGAAAAAAAAAAAATGATATGGATGAGATTAAAATAAAGAAAGAAACATTAGGCCATTTTAGTATTAATTAGAATTCAGCTTTACTCTTGCATCACCTGAATTCAGAGATTATTCTTGCATTACCTGAATTCAGCTTGTTTTTGCATCACCTGAATTCAGTTTTACTCTTGCATACCTGAATTCAACTTATTCTTGCATCCTGAAGCTAGCTTGTTCTTGCATTACTCTTGCATTGCTGAATTCAGCTTATTCTTGCATTGCCGAATTCAGCTTATTCTTGCATTACCGAATTCAGCTTATTCTTGCATTACCTGGATTCAGATTATTCTTGCATTATTATTGCTGCAATTCAGATTGTTCTTGCACTATTGGAATTCAGGCTATTCTTGCATTATTCGAATTTCGGCTATTCTTGTCAACCCTTGCATTGCAACAATTCAGATTATTCTTGCACTACTTGAATTTAGGAATTCAAATTATTCTCATATCATTAGAATCCGGAACATTCTTGAATTACCTGAATTTAAACGGAAATTATGCTATTCAATATTGAATTATACTTTTACAATTTATAATCTTACAACGAATATCCCATCTGTTCATGAGATATTCTTGAAAGAAAAAAGAAAAAAACAAAAATTTGTAAACTCATTTCTCGAAATCAATCATTTCCATTTAATTTTATTCAAAATAAGCAAAGTTAAATTTTTCAGAAATTTTTTTTTTGAAACATTTCAAGTAAATTGAAATTACAATTCTATGCGAGAAAATTCCAATAATAGAAAAAAATTGAAAAAAAAAAAATATCAATTTGAAATTTCAAAAAATGGACGAGAAAAAAAGGCCAATGTTATCAGTTAATTGAATATGAATTTGGGATAAAAATATTCATTCGAATGATTAAATATATGTTTTTGTCATTTAGTCATATCAATCGAAAATATAATCAATGATTAAACATATGTTTGTCATTTAATCATATCATCGAAAATATAATTAATGGCATTATCATAAACAATATTATAAATTTTAAACAAAAATTGAAAAACATACGACATATCATATAGAACATTTGATAAAAATACATAAATCATTTTGTGTCATTTTTAAAATATAAAAATAAAAATTCAAAGAAATTTTTCGATTTAGGAATTGAAAAATTTCTTAACAAATAAAGCAAAGTGAAATATACTTACAATAAATAAATTAAATTTTTGATCAATTTTATCAACTTTTTGATTAAACGAACGAGAAGATATCATTCGATAATTAATTTGAATTAATTAATTTAATTTATTTAATTTAATTTAGCAATAATAAAATGCGATATTAAATCTTAGTAGAATTGCATATGAACGATTAATCAATTTTTTATTGAATTTAATTTATTCATTCAGCTGCAGCAAACAAAACATAAATAAAAAAAAAAAAAAAAAACTTTTGATGATAAGACTGATAATATTTTAATCGATAACAATTGAAGAAAATTTATGATCGATTAGATTCAATTTAAAATTAGAAAAAAATTGATGAAATTTTATTCATTCGTTTCCACATTTTATTAATATATTACGACGTCAAATATATTGCACAATCCGTGAAGCGTAATTTAATTCATTTTAGGCGTATTTTTCAAGCGTATTTTTAGGCGTATTTTTCAGATGTATTCTTCGGGAGTATTTTTCAGGCGTATTTTTTAGGATATTTTCAGACGTATTCTTCAGGCTTATTTTCAGGTGTATTTTTCAGGCGTATTTTTCAGACATATTCTTTAGGCGTATTTTTTAGACGTATTTTTAGGCATCTAATTTACAATCCAATTTCTCGTAAATATACCATCCATTTGAATTATCGAATAAAATATATCGTTGTGTTTTGTATAAGAGTTTTGGAGCAACGCCATACAGACACCCCCACCATATTCTCATTCCCCCTATTATATATTTAATATATATATGTATATGTATATATGTTTATTCATTTTTCATACAAATTGATGTTGAACCAGACGTATACACATACATACACATACACACATACACACATACATACACATACACATACATACACATACATACATGCATACACACACACACACACACACACATACGCATATACATATAGATACATGCCGATACGGATACATGTACATCATCAGCACGGCATCACTATCACCAACATTGATGGCACAGATTGTTGAACGATTGTTGTGCCGTATCGGTTGGTATGTATGGGACGAGATGTGCTCATAACTTTTTATTGTTTATTCATTTATTGTGATGATAATCATATCAGATAACAGTATGACAAATAAGAGAGAAGAGGGGAGTGCAATAAGAGCATATGAGAAGACAATTATACACCTTTATTGTTTATTGACACTGTTATCTATGATCTTATTAGCCTAGCATTTATTTGGCTTATTAGCTTTGACAATAAGAGAAGAGAAATTGATAATGTATATAATAATAATATGCTATTAGTATAGTATTATTATTATTGTTATATATGTTTTTATTGTTTCTTCATTTATTGATACTTCTCTTATTAGCCTAGCATTTATTTGGCATATTATTTCTTCACTTATTGATACTTCTCTTATTAGCTTATCATTTATTTGACATATTATTTCTTCATTTATTGATACTTCTCTTATTAGCTTATCATTTATTTGGCATATTAGCTTTGATAATAAGAGAAGAGAAATTAATGATATATGGCAATAATATGCTAATAAAAATATACCATTGCTATATGTTTCATTGCTTATGTTATAATAGCTTATTGTTTATAGTAATAGTAATAGGAATAGCAATGCTAATAGTATAGTAACAACAGTTAATTACAGTATTATAATTGTTGTTGTTACGATTATCGAGAGCAACAGTAGTAATGACAGTAATATTATTTAGTTATAATTATTTGATAGAATCTTATTATTATTGTTATTGGTTGGAAATATCGATAACAGTGATAACAGTAATAATAATAGTAGACTGTAGTTAGCTGATAAAGTATTATTATTTTTAGAAATAGTAATAATAATGAGAGCGATGATATTAGTAATAGCAATTTGTAAAACATTTCTATATCAATTATCATCAATAATATCAATAAAATTATTATTATTGTTATTGATAATAGTGATAGCAATAATAATGATACTAAGTTAGTATATTTGCTATATTAATACTTTTCTTACTAACTTATTATTATTCCATTTGTAATTAAACAATAATAATAATAATTTTACTTTTATTATTAATGATAATCAATAACAAATTGTAATAGTAATTCGTTATAATTATTATTTGTAGAACATTTTTGCACAAACAATTACTTCTTTTTCCGTTATGATTATTAGTTATCTATTAGAATATTGATGTTATCGTTTTAGTTATCAGTTGAAAGTTCATATATATTCTAACAATGAATAATATAATGCTTATAAAATATCAGTGATTTTGTGATAATTCCAAAAATGCTTAACTTCAACTGATAACTAAAACAATAACATCAACATTCTAATTCAATGCCCGCGTCAATATTGATAATCATACCATATCTCGAGAATGATGAAAATGATATATGTAGAGCTATTTTTGTACGTAAAATTTATTTTTTGATAAAATTATTAAGTTTTTATATTCAAATTAATTCATATAATAATTAGGAAAATTTTTCTTACTAAATATAACTTTACTACTAAGTTTATTCCCCGTGTATTTAAAATTATCATTTTTTATCTGATATCAGTAATTTTTTTATAATTAATTTCAGATCATCCGTTTCATTGTCCTAGTGATTGGATGGCGATGATTATTCAATTATTGATCGTATTATCTACTCTATAAGATATCAGTAATTTTCTTGGATGGTTCACCCTGTAGATCCGGGTTTATCTGACCTGTTTGAAGCAAAATAAGCTCGTCTCTACAGGCAGGACCTTCTAGGCTAATTCTTCACTTTATCAGCTATTATTATTTACTGATATCCGTGCTATTATCAGCATTAATCACTACTGTCAATACCAAACTGTATTACAGGTTTGTTATCATTGAAGTTATCTTTTCTGTTATAGTTATGTTTTATCGTACCACCAAATGAACCATTGCATATTTTGTTATTTCAATATAGATATTTCTGTAGATGATAGTGGTATTGATAAGCTCAGGTCTTGACTAAATCTTTTATCATTTTTCTTTTCCATTGATTGCTAACTTTCCGAAATTTTAAAGTTCCAAAATTTTGATGAAAATTGAATGATTATTGTTACCGCAGCATTTTTACTTTTAACTTATCCCTGATGTTTTTCCATTATCAATTATCTTAACAGCAAATAACAGGACTGCTAGATTTTCTTTACAGTATTGATTTGAAATTTTCCTGTTTAATTTTATTTTGATTATTTCATTTGTTAGTTTTATAATTCAACTATTACCTTTAATATTTGCTGATTATATCATATCACTAAACGCATTTTACAATTGGATCAGACACAATCGATCGTAAAGATCGGTCGTTGACCGAAATTTTTAGGAGTTAAAATGAAATGTAACACTTTTTAAATCTCAAGTGAAAATCAGTCTTCTACTTCTCTTCTAATCATATGATTTTCGATATCGATGATAACAATAACAATATGATAACAATAACAATAATCAGGACTTTTGTCATTTTGATTATCGTAAACAATCAGCGCTTCATTGTATAATATAATTTTATCATTCTTTATTTGTTTCATTATTATTATTAATTGCTTTAGTTTTAATATCATTATTGTTATCATTATTACTTCAATTCAAATATTATTATTATTATTGTTAATTAATATTCCTATTTATTGTTATTTATTGTTATTATTATTATTACTTTTAGTTTTATCATTATTATCATTATTATTATTATTACTATTATTACTTTATCTGTTGCAATTCATCTTTCATAGCTATTTGATTGACATCGATGAACAAAAATCTATCGCTGTTGATTTGTCGAAATTACTACATCGAAAAATGTTAGTCCATTTTTGAAATCATTTATTCAAAACAAAAAAAAAAAAAAAAACAAAAATTATTTTGAATATTTAATTTATTAAAAGCTATTCATTTCTCTCTCTCTCAAAAAAAAAAAAAATTTCAGTGATAAATTAAATATATATGATAACCGAGATTAGTATATGATAACCGAGAATTTTATCAAATATCAATTTTTTCTTTTTTCATATTTCATATTTTTTCATATCAATAGAATATTTTCAGGTGCAACTGAATTAATTAAATTTTCGATCAATTCAAATTGACGATTTCATTTTCATTGCTGATTTACATATCTAATTTACATTTATTTCTATGCCTTTTTGAATTTACATTTACATATATATTAATGCTTCCTCTGGGAATGAAAATATGGCTGAAAATTTAGGCAAATAAAGACTTTTTCAACTTTAGAGAAAAAGCGAAAGAATTTATCGAAAGATAACAAAATGCAAATTTTTATTAATATAAATTGATTTATATGCAAACTAATATGGGCCATTGTATATTTCCGTAAAAATTTGAAAATTAAATATTTTAATCTTTTTTTTTTTTTAGTTTCACAAAAATGTTTGCAATTGATATATGATATGATATGATATATACAGATTTTGCATAATTTCAGAGATCATCGTTTATTTTTCTTATAGCAATCATGCAAAAAATATATTTGATATCATGATAAGATCAACATGATTAATTAATTCATCGTGTGCTTTGATTAATTAATCAGTAATTGATCGTTTTTTTTTTCAAAATTCAAAACATTTAAATGATAATGAAGAAAAAGAATTTTATATTTTAAAAAGTATTTGTTCAGTTTGAGAAAATTTTTTTTAGAAAAAAAGAATGAAATTTACGAAAAAAAATATTTTAAAATTTCTAGTAAAAAAAAACTACTAAATTGTTTAGGCGGAAAATTGATTTTTATTTGGTTTAAAATAATTTTTGATTGTTAATCTAGTAATTAATTTTAATTAATTATTTTTAATTAATTTTGGTAATTCCATTACAAAATTTAATTTATATTTTTAGAATCAATAAATTGTGTAAATTTCGATATTTCAATTCATAATGATTGTATTTATTTTAGTTATTGTTGATATCACTATTTGCTTCATTTATTTATCATATATCAATTGCAATCATTTCTGATTTTATTTTAATATATCATTATTTCCATTTAGCATGTAATACTTCTGATATATGATAACAATATCTTATGATATCAAATAATAATTATAGTAATTCATTCTTTTCAATTAATAAGATATTTAAAATATAATTTAAATAATTTCGGAAATCTAATATCAAATGCTAAAAAGCATTGTTTGGTTTAGATGTAAAATCGGAAATTTAAATGAATTATCTGATTATATCGATGTACTCGAATACTTGACTTAAATCAATTGGAATGATTGGATGAATTTATAATTAATCAATATCACATAACGAATTATTCATTATTATGTTCATTGTTTGTTTATATCATTTCAAATATTATTATTACTATTAAAGTTTGTTTAAGATGTTTCATTGTTAAGATAAATGATAATTAATCCTTTAATTAATTTTTAATTAATTAATGATTGTTAAATTTTGTACATTAAATTTATTGAATATTATTTTATTTTTACAAAATTATATAAACTTTCTCAGAATTACATATTATTATTGCAATTATCAATTGATTTGTCGAGAATGGTGATATAATAATTTGCAGCTATCGATTGATTTGTCGAGAATGGTGATATAATAATTTGCAGCTATCGATTGATTTGTCGAGAATGGTGATATAATAATTTGCAGCTATCGATTGATTTGTCGAGAATGGTGATATAATAATTTGCATTATCGATTGATTTGTTAACAATAGCGATTTTACAATTATCAAAATTGAGATTAACAATAAATAAATGGAACTGTAGCAATAAATGTATGACGTAATTTGTTTATAGCTATAATAATCGGCACACGTAATTCACGTGATATCGATATGATCGTTAGTCATTTATGGGCTTTCGTAGACTTTTTCATGAAAATCTTTTCCAAAATACTACGCAAACGAAACAACAAATAATAATGTACGTAAAATGTGGAAGATATTTAAGTTATGATAATAAAGAAAAATGATTAAAAGATACGAGAATTTATTATGCAAATTCATCTTACTGAAAATATACGTATCTCTGATCGATAATCATTGTTTGAAATAATAATCATTAGATGGAGGGAATACATTTGAAATAAGTGTTAAAGGGACGAGAATATGTTTGAAATGATAAGCGTAAAATGGACGAGAATGCGTTTGAAATGATAACGTAAATGGACGAGAACGGTTTGAAATGAAAGCGTAAAGTGGACGAGAACGCGTTTGAAATGATAAGACGTAATGGACCGTAGAATTTCTGAGAAAATGTATAATTTAAATATATATTTTTTTGGCATGAAAGTCCCAAATTAATCAGACATAAAAAAAATTCTAATCAAACACAATTAATTAAAATGAAGTTATGATAATTTCGAAATAATAATTTAATTATTATTTTTGATAATGGAAAAGCAGAGGAAAAGAATAATTTTTCATTGATTATGAATTGAAATAAAAATTGTTATTTATTTTTATTTACTATGATTCGTATTTACTATTTTGGTACAATTAATTAAATGATGAATTTGTGAAATATCATGAAATAACCTTATCATGAAATAACCTTATCATGAAATAACCTTATCATGAATAACCTTATCATGAAATAGCCATTTTCACTGATCAATACTGATTTTCAACGCTAGTCATTTCTATAGCTAAATAATTCACTTATATCAATGGATCATAATAATTTGATCAAAGAAATTATCTCTTAAGATTTATCTTCTCGAAATGATCAGTTTGTATCAATCTTTTATCATTCTTAAATTTGTTTATGCAATCCCGACAAATAAGTATCAAACTATATAATTCTAATGATAATTACAATTACATACAGCAGGAAGAAAAAATTGCATTAATTAATTTGGTTTTACTTACTAAATTGATTAATTTGATCTTAAGATCGTTGATTGATTGATTGATTTTTTTCATAAAATTTTCATCAATTTTAAGTTGTAAACGAAGCTGAATAAAGCTTACTTACTGCATAATTATATAATTCTGATAATAACTGTTAATCAAACTGTAAATAAAGTATTGATTGATTGATTGATCTATTTTTTATAAAATTTTCATCAAACTTTATTTTATAAAAGTGTACTCAATTGTTAAAAATGCTGTTAATATCTAAACAATAATCATCATTTCTTGTAATATTAATTTTATTCCTAAATTATAATTTTTAAATTTTAATTAAAATATTCTATCTATTTCATATAACTTATTCCTTGTGATAAGCTTCAAAGTATTTAACATTATCATGTAAGCTGGAATTGATCTATATAAAAGTCATTTTTTAAATGTTTTCATTAAATTTTTAATATGCATCATCAAAAATTTCACAAATTTTTCAATTTAATTTAGCGCATTTATTAACTTAATTTTATTTATTTAATTTGTATTAATTAATTTGATTTTATTTACTAAATTAATTAATTTGAGTTTATCCACAAAATTGTACAATTAATTTGATTTTACTTATTAATTGTACTAATTAATTTAATTTACCCGTTTAAATTGCATTAATTAATTTAGTTTACTTACTAAATTGATTAATTTGATTTACTTATTAGATTTTATTAATTAATTTGATTTCACTATTAAATTCCATTAATTAAATTTAACTTTACTTTTTAAATTGTATTAATTAACTTGATTGTACGACTTACTTTATTAGATTGTATTAATTTAATTTGATTTCACCTATTAAATTCCATTAATTAAATTAACTTTACTTTTTAAATTGTATTAATTAACTTGATTGTACGACTTACTTTATTAGATTGTATTAATTTAATTTGATTTCACCTATTAAATTCCATTAATTAAATTAACTTTACTTTTTAAATTGTATTAATTAACTTGATTGTACGACTTACTTTATTAGATTGTATTAATTTAATTTGATTTCACCTATTAAATTCCATTAATTAAATTAACTTTACTTTTTAAATTGTATTAATTTTAATTTGATTTTACCAATCAAATTGCGCTAATTAATTTTAATTTTAATTATCAAATTACGCATGTTCGAAATAATTGCTTAATTTTACTTATCAAATTACATTTATTAGAAATAATCGCAATAATTGCTTATTAAGAAATTAACTCAATAACACTCCAAACAAACATTCATCGAAATTAATTCTAATTTTTTACTATCGAACAGAAAATTTCATATTTTATGTTTGATAAATTATTTCCAATTAAAAGAAATGAAAATAATAATTTTCATTCAAATCAAAATGTATTTGTTATTTTATTACTTTCATTTTGTTTTTGTTAAAAAGTAAAATTTACAAAAAATAAAAAATAAATATTTATTTCTCAGTTTGATTTAAATTTGAAAAAGTCGAGAAAAAAATTTTTGCTTCAAATGATGAATCAATCAATTGTACTTTAACTGATCGTATATCAAAAGACAATATACCTGAAATTATTTTATTTTTAAGATATATGTCGTTTGGAAATCAATTTTGAAGGGCGGCAGTATGCATACAAAATGATGATTAATAATGATAAAATGTGAAAATGTTTTTCTTTTTTTTTTTTTTTAATTTTTTACTTTTCTTTTTTTTCTTTTTCCTCTTCTTTCCTTCCTTCATTTCTCATTCGTCGTCTTTTTGTTTGGATGAAAATTCTTTGTTGTAATATACACCGTGACATTGGTGACATTGGACAGTTTCTTTTTTGAAAAAAAAAAAAAAAAAATGAATTAAATTTTTAAAATTAAAAAAAAAAGCGATAATTGCTTAATTAAGAAATTACTGATAAAAATTAACTGATAAATAGATTAGATGAAAACATAAAAATGAAACGACAAAAAAAAAAGAAAGAAAGAAAGAAAAAAGAAAGCATAATGTATTACAACTATATTACAATGAAATTATAGAGTAGGCTCAATTCAAAAATTAAATTAAAATAATTTGAATAATTTTTAATTCAGCCAAAATTATCAATAGCAAAATAGAAAATAAGAAAAAATTTAAAGCAAAATAAGATTTGAATTATTGAATTTTGTATTTGCTATATAAATTAATTATATTGATTAGCTATGTTAATAATAACTTAAATTATCAATAATCAATTTGATTTAATTTTGAATTGAGCTAAAATTATCGTAGCAAAATAAAATTTGAATTCTTGAAGAAAAAACGATCAATTCAATATATTTGCTAATTAATTTTAAAAAATTTAAATTATCAGCAATCTTATCTTGATTAAATTTGTAAGTGAAATAAAATCACTTCTTGATTAGTAGATGAAATACAAACTTTTTATCAATATTGATCAGAGATAATCCTATAATCAATATTTCAAGTGTTCATTTTTCGAACTAAAACATAAATTATACATCTGGATTAGCAAATAGGTAATAAATTTAAATATTAGCATAAACGGAATTACTAATTTTGCAAGGCAAGAAAATTTGTAAATGGATATTGGAAATAATATATTAAAATGTGACATTTCATATCAAATAGAGTTTTCATGTAATCAGTAATTATCACTAAATCAAATTGATCGATATATTCATTTTGTATTGCATGAAATTAAACAAAAATTTATTAAATTACGCTAAAATAATTAATTTCTTCTTTTTTTCAGTAATCTATTTCCAGAAATTGAAATAGTAATTGGAAATGTCAAATTATTTCATCCTTCTAATTTATTTATTTATTCTTATTCTTTCTTTTTTTTCTTTTTTTTTTTGCCCTTTGAACTTATGTTTGAAATTTGGAATGTTATTGTTTAGAAATAAAATATTTTTTAAATTTAATAATTAGAAATAATATATAATACTTGAATTTGAGAAAAATATAATTTATTTTAGTAACATATAATTTATTTTAGTAATTTAATATTTCGATTATTCTATCAATTCTCATTTCCGTTTTTATTAATTTTTAATCGTTGCAATGTTTAAATCATTTAAAAATTATTCAATTTAGCATATCTTTTTTCATTTCAATTCGAAAATTGAATTTGCTTTGATGTATTACAAATTAATTTAATCATTTCCAATATATGTAAGATATCGGAATTAATCTGAAAACTTTTTTGATTTAAAAAATAATTCAATTTTGCATAATTTTTTATTTCAACCTTTAATGTGCAACATTAGTCGAGTAATCTCGAGATTTAGTGAAGAGTGCATTTTTTGATGGCAAAAAATTGAAATTATCAATCCTTCGATGAATGATATCGCTGATATTATTGTAGAAATTATTTGTGCTTTTCTTGTAGTATATGATAAATTGAAAAAGTTGAAATTATTTTTTAAATGAATTTATTTCTTCATGTTTTAAATATTGTTTAAACTCATTCTTGTAAATATTAATATTTCCTTTAAAAATAACACTTTTGTTGATAATATTTTAATCACTCTCGACGATCAACCGATAGTTCATTTCATTGATAATCAAGATTTATTTGAGAATTTTTCTCTTGCACTGTTTTGCTCATTTATCAATGATCATTCTTTCTGTATGTTATCATAAATTTGCATAAATTATATTCACATTGATAAATGTATTTGACATATATAGTCATTATTTAGGCATGAATATTTCACTAGTTAAGGCCATGATACTGTGATTTCCGATATATTTCACTATTTGAGGCCGTAATGTTGGAGTTGCTTCTAATATACTTAATACACATTTCATTTAAAATTTTAATTAATTGAAATTTAATTCATTTCGCTTATTTTCAATACCTAACTAAGATTGCATAAGTTGCATTCAGAATACCTCTCGTAATCTCGATATTTTATTCAATAATGTTTAAAATTCTCGATCAGAATTCAATTTCCTTTTTTAAAAATAATTTATTAATTTATATTTATTTGCTTTTTTTTTTTTAAACAAATCATTTATTGCTTGGTAAACGATGATAGAAATAATTTGCATAACAAAGTATAACTTTGAATTAATGATCGTTGTTGTAGACGATGAATATAATCAATGTATCATCTATAGATGAGATACTTTGATAATTTTTTTTTTTTCCTCCTGATACAAATGATAAAAAAATTCCCTCATTCTTTGCTTCGAAGAATGAGGATGAAAGATTTACCGAAAGAAATGATGCTTAATGGAAGTTGCCATTCTCGAATACTCTCGAATTGATTGTACATCAAAGGAATTATCAGTTTGGATTATATTGAAGCAGTTGTTCTTACAACGATCTTTCTTAACATTATCTGTGTATTTCGATGTTTTGATGCTAGTTGTCGCAATATTTTGACGGATGATAACTTTTCATCTTTACACAAACTTTTTTTCTTTTTTTCCCTCTCATCCATTGAATAAGTAATGTTTTCTCGAGGAAAAATGCATGTTGGAAAATTTTGAGATTAAAATTTTAGGTAAACAAATGAAATGATTTGTATAAATCAAAAAGGAAGAAGAAGAAATGATCAAAATAAATTTTAAAGAAACATTTTTTTATTACACAAAATGATTAAAATTTTCTTGTCGCAAATTAATCAAAGAATTAAACTTTAATTTAAAAAAAAAAAAAAAAAAAAAAAAACAGATAACACGCATCACTTCATTTATCTCTCTTATCAATATGCAAAAAAAAAAAAAAAAAAAAATGATTAGCTAATTTAATTTAAAAAAAAAATTTATCATTTTGGAATTTTTAATTTCGAGTTTTTTTCCTTAATTTATTTTGGAATTCTAAAAATGTTGTGTATTCCATGAAATATTAACAAATTGTGTTAAATCTGAAATTCGTATTATTTTTAATCATTTTTTTTTTTTTAACATTTTGATAAGAGAGATAAATGAAGTGATATGTGTTATCTGTTCATGTAAATTTTCTTTTATTTTTTTTTTTTTCAAACACTTATTCGTCATTAACAAGTGATTCGAGAATATTCAATCTTCTCCTTTTTGTTTTCATAATTATTCATTTCGAATAATATTATAATTATTATACTATTAAATAGATTATTAGATAATTCGCTTAGTGATAATATATCATTTTTTATCAATATAAATACGTGAATTTGCTTCATTTGATTTACTTTTGTTTTCATAATTGCGTGAAATTATTTTCAAAGAACAATCAGCAAAAAACATTAATTTTATCACCTATAAATGATAAATGATAATATTAGATAATACGCTTAGTGACAATAAATCATTTTTTATCTTCACAAATACGCGAATTTGCTTTATATTTCATCTACTTTTGTTATCTTGATTAAGTGAAATTATTTTTAAAGAATTATCAGAAAAAAAAAAAACATTAATTTAATTATCAGAAAAAAGAACATTAATTTTATCATCCACAATAATAATACTAATTAATTAATTACCTCTTCTCTTAATAAAATATCGCATACCTGATATTATCAATAAAATTGGCGGATGCTAGTAATAATATTTAAAAATATTTTTTTATGATTAAATATTAAAAAAAAAAAAAACGAAAAGAAAAAAATTTTTCATCTTTCATACTAAAAACGTACAATAATTCATTAATAAATTTTTTAATTAATTTTAGCAAAAAATATATTATAAAATTAGTAAAATCAATGATACAATTAAATTTACAATAAATAAAATGCAAACAAATGCTTGAAATAAAATTAAATTAATTACTGTTTTCTTACTAATTGCTAATTAAAAAAAAAAAAAAGTAACAAAAATATTTTCGCATTTTCAAATTTTCACAAAATTCAGCATGATGAAAGAGATTGAAGAAGCGAGAGAGAGAGAGAGAGGAGAGAGGAGAGAAAAAAAGAAAAGAAAAAAAATTTTTATAAAAATACCAGTTGTCGTCTTCATTTTTACTTACTTACTTCTTCTATCAATACATATATATCCTAATTTCTCATAAATTTTCATGAAAATTTATTGACTAAAACTTTCTTTTTTTTTTTTTCAATAAAATGAATAATAATTTTTACTTTTTTTTTCTTTTCTTTTTTTTTTGCTTTTCTCTAATACTTGTTTTTCATTTTGTTTCTCTAAATTTTTCTATTTCAATAAAAAAACAATATCACATCTACTATTTCTTTTTTTCTTTTTTTTTTTTTGTTTTTTCTGATTTGGTTGCGAGAATTTATTTTAACAGTTGTTGCAATTTTTTGAAAAGCCTTTGGAAGATTATAAAATGTAAAATTTTTTGTTTGTTTTTTTTTCTCGACAGGAAAATATTTTAAATTTTGAATTATTATAAGATATAAATGTATATTAAGCTGATTTATTGATTGTTATTTATGTATAATTTAATTGTGATTTATAGACAGTAAATTGTTTCTTTTTCTTTTTTGTTTTAAATTTAAATTAAAATATATGAATTTGTTAATTAATATTTGAAAAAGAAAAAATTTGAAAACATTGCTTTTTCAGAATAAACAAATTTTAGGAATTAATACAGCGAAAATTTTATATCAAATCACTGATTGTATTATCATAAAATTAAAAAAAAAAAATTTTTTTTAATATTAATTAATTAATAAATTTTAATTTAAATTTATAACAAAATCAAATTCAAAAATTATCTTATTTCAATGATAGAATGCGAAAATGATAAATATTTAGTAAGTGGTATATAATATTTAATAAGTATTTAAATTCGATAAGTATAAAATGACGAAAATTAATATGAAATGTTTGACCTTTTTTTAATCGAATCATTAGAACATAAATACTCAAAAATATTGTAATTCGATCGTTGGATTAAATAAGTATATGAATCTCAATCAGTGAGTAAATCAATTCTCGAGATTGCAATGAATTTTATTTGAATTTTCAAACTGCCATCGTCATATATTTCAGAATTATTCGAACTTCAAGTATAACAGAAAATATATTATTACTAAAAATTTGAATTTCATATTTTCATTATTGCGGTAAATGTAATTTAGAAATAAGTATAAAAATAATTTATTGGTAATAAAAAAGAAAAGAGCTCTGAACTTTTTAATGACATATTTTTTTTTTTTTATATATTATATTTCTAATTTATAATTGATTTAAAATTTTATATTTTACAAGAAATTAAAAAGCATATTATTAGTAGTTCAGTTTAAATAAGATATTAGTAACTATATCGACTATAATATTGATTTGATTTACTCTCACTGAAAATAATTCAATTATGATATTACATTTGATTACTATCACTGAAAATAATTCATTTGTGATATTACATTTGATTACTCTGAAAATGATTCAATTATGATATTGCATTTGATTTACTATCACTGAAAATAATTCAATTATGATAATATTTTTGATTACTATCACTGAAAATAATTCATTTGTGATATCACATTTGATTATTATCACTGAAAATAATTCATTTATGATATTAGATTTGATTACTATCACTGAAAATAATTCAATTTGTGATATTACATTTGATTACTATCACTGAAATATCAGAAAAGATAATATTTTACAGAAATCGAAATTTTAAAATCTTCCAAAAGAAATACCATAAAATATTTAACATTTCAATAAATTGTAAATGAAATTGTTCATTTTACCTTCCTTCACAAATAATCAAAAAAATGTTCACATTGATGTATGTGTGGTCGAATTTAAATTAAAAAAAAAAAATATTTGATAAGCATAAGTTCAAAGAACGGAAAAAATCAATTCGATCATTGAAAATTCATTTTAATTAAAAAATATTTAAATAAGAATTGAATATTTCTCGATATATAATATAACGAATATATCCAAATAAATATATTTTATCACTAAATGATATATTAGAAATTTGGGAATAATTAATAATATTAATTATAAATCATATTTTTCAAAAATTTCTACCATGTTAAATTTTGATGATAATAATTTTTGATAGACTAACTGATAATATTCTCAAATGTCGCCATCAATTTCTACTATGTTAAATTTTGATGATAATAATATTTTGATAGACTAACTGATAATATTCTCAAATCTCGATTAAGTAATTAAGCAAATATTTGATAAAATTTGATTAATTATTTGCAATTATTTCATTATATTAATTTGCATATTCCAGTTTAATTATTCCATTTAATGATAAATATAGATAATATCACTTAAATAATTTCGGTAATCTAAAGAAAAAGAGAAAGAGAAAAGATTCATAAACTTTTAATTAAAATTTTGAAAAAGAAAAATTATAAAAATCAATTAATTTCACTAATTTATTTTAATAAGAATAGAGAAATTCAATAAAATCATAAATATACGCGAGAAATTTAATATCAAATAATATTAAACTTTACCATAAACAATTATTTCCATATATGTAAAGAAAGAGAAGTCAATAATTTGAGAGGTCAATAATTCGAGAGGTCAATATTTGAGAGGTCAGTAATTTGGTAGGTGAGTAATTTGACAGGTCAGTAACTTGGTAAATTAATAATAATTCGAGAGGTCAATAATTTGAAAAGTTAATAATTTGCTAGGTCAGTAATTTGGTAGGTTAATAATGTGATAAGTTAATAATTTGGTAGGTCAATAATATGAAAGGTCAATAATTTGAAAGGTCAATAATTTGCATAATATTTGAATTTCTTGATTATAGTCTCATATTAGATATGGTTGAAAATACAGGTCAACGATATACATGCATATATTTCTTGTATAATTTATCCAAATGAAATGACCTCCAAAAATGGAGTGATATCGGTTGCTCAGACGACACTATTCTTGTCTGTCCTTCAATTTTGCTTTGACAACAGACGCCAATCGTCCAAAGTAAAATCAATTACTGTAACTTTTGACTTTTCAAAAATGACATGTTATATTGCTACGCGTATTCATTCATTCATTCGATCTTTTGTATGATTTCTTTCTTTTCATGGATAATCTCTTTTTTTTCTTTTCTTTTCTTTCTTTTTTTTTTTTTTTTTGGTGAAGAAATGATTCCTGCTTTGCATTTCATTTGTATACGGTAACTGTGAAATAAATTTGATGATAAAATTTCATTTCCAATATGTCATTAAAATTAAATTAAAATGTTTGAAGAAATATGAAAGCTGAAGAGCTAAATTATCATTGATATGACAACTAAGAAAACTTATTGCACAATGAATTCAACTAATCATTGATTTGGTTAAAGTCAAAAATTTTTGCAGAATTTTTTTATCTGTGATATATTTTTAAGTTTTTATCAGTGATATTCGTAATCGTTTATTTATTTAATTTTTAAATTTGTTAAAATTTAAAAATGATTCATTGTATGGAAAATCTTATCAAATTTTGATGTGATATAAGCAAATGTCGAAAGTTTTCTTTTTTTTATCATTCTATTTTTCTTGACTTTTAAAGTTTGTTATGTTTGTTAACGAATTATTTCAAATCTTGATAAAATGAAAATGCATAGTTTATTATTTGTATCAGCTTTCTAATTCTCGATCATGCATAATATTGAGAATTTTAGATATCAGTTAATTTGTTAAGAAATTGTCTAATTAATTTAAATTAGTTATCACTTTTTCTTTTGCAAATTTTGCTCCTAAAATTTGTATATCAATGCTTATCACCGATTTTATCCACAAATATTAATGCTTCTTTGTCCTACAGTATCTTTTGATAATTACTAATATTATGGTGATAATTCGAATAATAAAATTAATTTATTGCATTGAAGTAAATAATGAAAAGGGCTATACATAACATTAATTAATTGCTAATAATGATATTGTTATTTGTAGCAAAATAATTTCAACAATACACTTACTGTACCTTAAAAATTTACATATTTCGCTATCTTGAATTTACTGTACCTTAAAAATTTACATATTTCGCTCTCACGAATTTACTGTATCTTGAAAATTCATAATTTACTATCATGAGTTGACTGTATCTTGAAAATTTACATAATTTATTATCACTCAAAATCAATTAATGATTATCATTAATGATCAAAAACTAAATGATTGAAGGATGAATGGTACTGAAAGCATACGAAATTGTTTTAGTTTTCGAAAAAAAAAAAAAAGAATTTTCTCAGCTTTCTTCTTCTTCTATTCTTCATCAACTTATCAATTCCGAATGCTTTGTTTTGAAAATTTTGAACTAAATTTCATTTTATCAATTGTTGAAGTTAAATGAAAAGAATAGAATTGGCTAAAATTCGATTTTATTCTATTCCTATTCTTATTGCAATTTAAGAATTTCTTATTTTACTATTATTTCAATTAATTTTCGACAAATTTTTATCGCTAAATATATTAATTTGTATTACTAACTATCTAATAATTACATTCTTTTTTTTCAAATTTCTTCGATAAGTTTTTTTTTTTTATTTTTATTTTTTTTAGATTAATAGTTATTATCCAATTGTTTTTAATATTGAAATAATTTTGATTTAAATTTTTAATTTCTTTATCATTTCCTTTTATCTTACCCCAAAATAATACTATGATAATACGAAAAAAAAACAGTGATAATAAGGTAATTCTAATCAGTATATTTAACCTTATTAGTATCATTAAAAAAAAAAAAAAAACTTATTTTGATCATGCATATCTTATTGTTGTGTTGAAAGATTCATCAATTTATCTGTAAATAAATAAAAGTCTCGATAAAAGTCTCGAACAAATTTCAAAACTTATTGAAAATGGTAAACAAATGTGAATGCAATGAAAATTTTTAATGTATTATTGCTTTAATATTGAAATTGAAATTAAGCATTTATTAATTTAAATCAACTTTTATTTGTATTAATTTTTAACTTTTTGACTTCTAATTTTACGGCATATATTTGCATGTCAAAAATATTAGTAATATATTTGTTTTCTAACATTTATATTTTGTCGTATTATTACTATCGAACAAATTTGTATGATATCAATTTAACAAAAAAAGAAAAAAAAAATAGTTAACTGATAAAGACAGGAATGTTTCTGTTTAATACAAACCGGATTATTAACCATTTTCAAACTTTTCAAGCTTGTCATTTAAAATTTAATTTAATTGCAAAAATCAAAAGCGATCACTTGGATGTAAAGTTGTAACAGAAAATGTTCAAATCTAAAAATGAAAAATGAAAATTTTTCAATTCATCAAAATGAAAAATATATAAAAAAAAAAAAAAGCCAATAAAAATTTTCTTTTTCTTTTTAAATATAAGAAAAGAAATTTTTAGTTTAATTATGAAGAAAAAAAAAGACATAAAATAGTTAATCAATTGAAGTTTACATAGAGAATGATAATTCTATTCGAAATGATAACAGAATACATATATCTGATAATAATAAGATAGCATTCAGATCATAAGATAAAATAATTTGAAAAAAAAAAAGAATAAAATGAAAAATTTGTTTTTGATCGATAGCAATATATCAAAATTCGATAATTAATATCATTACATATGAAGATATGTAAAATAATTTTATATCAAAGATATTTGCATAAATTGCAATATCATATAATCAGAAATCACATAATGATAAATGAATGTCAAAATAATCTTAAAATTTGGGAAAGATAACCTTAAAAGCATTTTTGTGCTATGGACAATTCAATATGTATTAAAATTTGAAATAGCAAATCATTAAAAGTTTATAATTGATTATTTGAAATGTTTGCTGCAAACGATGATAATGATTATGGTAATAATGATAATGATTATAATGACAATAATAATGATAATAATGGTGATAATTTTATTGATGTAATATAAATAAACAAAGTGAGAAATGAGGGGCAATAGTTCTTGATGTTCGAAAAAGAATATATCGTTGATTCAGCATTGGAAGCACACTTTCGAAGATTTACGATTATAACATACGGACATACAGGAAACAATATGGGGCCGCATCCCAACGAAGACAATCTCGGGCCACGGGACTTGATTTACGGCTCAGATCGAACAAAACGCCCACATTTACTTCGCATTGAATTAATATTTCCAATTGGGAATTTTTGGTTGAACCAACCGAGCATTATCTACCAATTTGATTTGTTGCCTACATTTTGTTCCACTTTAAATCTTCTTTTTACTTGAGAATTTTGATTTATCTAAGATTCTCTAAAACCAATCGAGATGCAATATATATGTATATAAATAAATTAAGGGAATTTTTCTCGAGAAAATATTTCGAAATACATCTTCTCAAATCAGTTATAAAATTAATTTTTAAATTGAATAAATCAATTGTTCTTTTCTTTCCTCATTTTTATCAATTATCAGAAGAAGATAGAAGAAGCATTAGATGATAAAAATTATCAGGAGAAGATAGAAGAAGCATTAGATGATAAAAATTATCAGGAGAAGATAGAAGAAGCATTAGATGATAAAAATTTAAATGGAAAAAAAAAGAATTTGATAATCATAAAAGTTAGATAAATGATAAAGATATAATGATGGGAAAAAGATTTGCTCATTGAATCTTTGAAAAGTTTTAATTTATATTCTTTATATTGTTTTGTTCTTTTGTTACAATTAAAAAAAAAAAGTTCTTTTTTCTCATTTCTAATCAAAATATATATCAATTGATATTTCAATTCATCGTATAGAATTCTGCTAAATTCAGCTTTCATTGGTTGTTGTTGTTGTTGCTTATCAGAAAATAAAAAAAATGATAAGCAAAATTTTGATATGATTTTTTCTTCTCTTATTCTAATTAAGTATTTTTAATTCAATAATTACTTTCTTCTCATTTCTAATCAAAATATATATCAATTGATATTTCAATTCATCGTATAGAATTCTGCTAAATTCAGCTTTCATTGGTTGTTGTTGTTGTTGCTTATCAGAAAATAAAAAAAAATGATAAGCAAAATTTTGATATGATTTTTTCTTCTCTTACTCTAATTAAGTATTTTAATTTAATAACATTTACTTATCTATAAATGAAATTGATTTTTTGATAAAATTTCCTTCTTGATTGAAATAATATCTGGAAATGAAAAAAAGCGGTCTTTCCTACTTTTTCAGATTGCCGCCATAAATTTTACACCATCACACTACCGCATCGAGAAAAAAAAAAAAGAATTGAAACTTCTACCGTAATCAAGACTTATCCATTTCTTCGCTTAGTGATGATTTATTATTGATGTATACGAAAAGATATTTGCATGTTTCATATATGAGTATGTCTCGACGAATTTCCAACCTGAATCGTTTATTTACATTTTTAGACTGATCTATGTACCTGTTGTAAATCTCCACAACCAACTATTTACTTTATCATCTATTTTATCATCATATTCTTAGTGTCAAGATTGTTTAATGATTATAAATTTATTGAATGATATCAGCGATTATTATCAACTCTAGAAATTCCTTGTAAATTTTCAACTTTTATCTTATCTAATTGAGTTTTCTGATCGTTTACTAATATAAGTAATTTACTTATTAAATTGATAATTTGTTCAGAGAAAAAATTTATTAAAATTTTTGAGAAAGAATTTCTTATAATAAATAATAAGTTTCTTATCATAATAATTGCCAAATTAATAAACTTTTTTTTTTATCTTACCTAATTGAATTTTTTGATCGTTTACTATAAGTAATAAGTAAAGTGATATAAGTAATAAGTAAATTGATTAAACTGATAATTTGTTTAGGGAAAAAATTTATTAAAGTTTTGAGAAAGGAGAAGACTTAATTGGTTTCTTATAATAATAATTACCGAATTAATAAAAATGTCTTAAATAAATCTAAAATTTGTCTTAAATAAATCTAAAATTTTCAAAACTTTTAAAAGATATTCGAAAAGATATCGTTAGATATGATTTGATTTTTCTAAAAAAAGTAATACGAAAGTCAATCAGATAATTTTGATTGAAAATTATTTATTTTGAAATTTCTAGATCCGATGATAATATTAAGATATGCATATCTTTTATCATCTATATCAAGAATTTCGACAACAAGTATTTAATTTTTTGGATTCATTTTTATCATTATTCGTCTTTTTTCTTATTTTTAAAGTTTCAAATTGAAATTAAATAGGTTAACATCAATATTTCAATTTGAAATTGAACTTATTAATATTTGTTTATTCTGATTAGTTTCATTAAAATTTTGATTAGTTCTAATTATCATTTCCAATAATTAAGGTAATCAAGATGGTAGCTTGAAGATAGTAAATTTTAAAACTTTTACTAGTGTCTTATCCATTTGATAATAAAGATATATCTTATTCTTGAAAAAATAATCACTCATAACAAAAAATAAAATTTCTCGACAATTTTAGTTAGACAATCATTTGCTATTTATAAATTAAAAATTATTTTAAAATATAAGATATTTTTTCGAAATACTGATACTGTATATTTATCTATTACATTGTTTCTCGAGACTTTTTTCTTATTCCTTAAACGAGAATCTAATTCACTGTGAAATAACTTTTTAATCGAAACTATTAAATAATAATCGGTTCTGTATTAAATGCGAAATTTATGAAAAGAAAAAAAATTATGATTTTTTTTAGAGAATTAAATAGCTTTGAATAAAATATCATATTTATATATTACGGAATTTATGTATGTCTAAAATTTTCAATCTTTATTTGCTTAACTTGTAAAACAAATCTAAAATTAGTCTTATCACATATATTCTGAATCATATCATTTTTTAATGATATTGATAAGATCATTTATTGATAAGATCATTTACTGATCAAGATATTTCGTTAAAAGAATATTCTTGTTGCTATAAGTGTTAAAAATATATATAAGTTTTTATGTGAATTAAATTACCTTTGAATTTGTTATCTTATTCAAACGTTGCATAGTTGATAATTTATAAAAGTAATTATTTTAATTCTTTTATTCTTTATTTACGCGTGTAAATTCAATTAGACTTAAAATTTGTTCTAATCAATGTTTGATAATAGTTATGAAATGATTTGGATTACTACTACTATTCATTCATAATCATTATTCATTTATTTTTGATATTATTGTGATAATGTAAACTTATTTAGATTATCAGTCGCTATCAATTGATCAGTACTATTTAGAAAGAGCAAATTTATAATAATGTTATATAGAATTAGCATAATCATCAAGCAAAAGTTATCTTCGAGATTCAGCTTTTTATTGATATTAGCAACGAAATTATTTTGTTGGAATTATTGTTAGGCAATCTATGATTTGAAATCGATCCGGTGATTTTTTCTAATTATATGCTAGGTGATTGTTTGTTGAGAGAGAAAATAAGTATATTCAGTACGATAGGTAAAGATCAGGATGATCCGTAAATAGTTTACCTATTTCAAATGACCTTAGATAATTTATCCAATTCAAATGACCTTACAGTATCTTCTGCTCAGTAGTAATTATCAAGTAATTCTTTACTTTTATTCTTTCGGTAAGAAAAATTTAATAAATAGGAAGAAGTTTTTTAAATCTCTTAAATTTAAAAGTTCTAACTGTAATTTATTGATATTTAACGAAAGAAATTTTCCTGAAAAAGGAACATTTTTGAGCGTAATAAAAAATACGTTATTTTTT
>SNRZ01000271.1:0-42617 GCA_008729115.1 Dirofilaria repens | reverse complement strand
CATTAATATATTGAAAGAATGTATTCAATTTAGCCAAATACTAGCATCGAAAAAAAGTAGGAAAGTAATACAGAAACAATAATGAGTCAAAAAAGCAATGAAAATATGATTTAATCAATCAAAATATAATAATTTATAGCATTGAAGCTGAAATTATTTTTTTTATTAAAATATCCGTGGCAGAGACATCGGCTATCGGCGTCAAGGAATTTTTTGTAGAAATTTTATGCTTCAATTTCTTGTGCCTCTTCAAAGAATCGTTTCGATTGAATATTTTGCCACATTCATCACATTTGGATTCATCTTCGTCCGTATGTATTCTCCGCACATGAGCTAGCAGATTCTGCACATATCCGTATACGATGCCACAAAAATTGCATTTGAATTTTTTTCCCATATGTGCGTTCTTGTGAGCTTGTAAAGAAGATCGATACGGAAATTGCTTATTGCATATGTCACACTTGAATTGTTTTTTGTTTTTGTGGACTATTTTCATATGACTTTGAAAATCATTCTGATAAAAGTATTGCTTCCCGCATACATCACATATGAATTTTATGCCTGCGTGTATCCCTTTATGATTGCGAAGAGTAGATAGATATCGATATTGCTTGCCACATATGTCACATTTGAATTTTTTTTCCCTTGTATGTACTGACATATGAAGTTGAAGCTTGCTTGGAAATTTAAATTTCTTGCTGCATATGCTACACTTTAATTGCTTTTCCTCTTCTTCAGCTTCGCGATTTTTAAGTCCAATTTTAGTGATATTTCTATTTCCTTGATTGCTTGCAGACTTGTGGTGCCAAACTGTTTCATTTAAATTCAATTGATTTGTCATATTTATCTGCTTCAAATGATCAGTTGTTTTTGGTTGAATTGATTGATCATTTTCGTCTAGTACCTGAAACAATCGGAATCTTGAAAGCAAAATTCTGCATTTATATATATTAAACATGATTTGATGATTATTTTCACTGCAATTTCTGAGTTTTCTCAGTGAATAAAGTGTGTAAATTTTTGTGTGGTATTATATTTTGATATTATGCTGCAAAATGTCTTGCAAAACTTTACTTCGAATTAACGAAGATAATTGAGAGAGCAAAAGAAATTAAATATATTATAAAAATCGCGCAATTTAAAAATATCATTTCCTTTCCACAGGAAATAACTATATTGAAAGCAATCACTTCTTTCTTTACTTACTTGGGTTTGTGCGATACATGATGGCAAAATAATGATTGCAAAATAATAAAATAACATGCTGATTCTCGAATAACTTCAACCAAAAAATGGTAGTTTGAACGAATGGAATTTGATGTAGTATTCTAAAAAGTATTTTAGAAGAATGTGCTTGAAAATATATAATTACAAATTGTTAAAAGGCAATTGATCAGTCCAGCAAAATGACAACTACTGTAACTGAGGAAAAAGTCGTTTTTATAAAGTTCAATAAACCATGTAACCCATGGCCAAAAAATAAATTTATAAAATATTAATCCTCTTGCATAATAATTTTAATTGTCTACTTCCAAAATTTTTATTAATTGCATCAAAAATTCTTTTTCTTTTTTAAGTTTACTATTTTTTGAATGATTTTGCTGCTTTATTTTCACATTGTTAATACTTGATCAAAGTTCAGTTCTTCTCCGATTTATTAATGCAATAGCAGTTTATTCAAATTTTCTATTTACATATTTTTAATATAATATGGACATAATGTGATGCATGAGTTAAATAACGAATGACAAATATGTAATTTATACATCGGCGAATGGAATAAATTTTGATATAAGCTGTAACTTTTATCAATGGAATAGCTTGCTATCCGGGCCTTTATTGATAATGAAAAAATCAGATTAGTAAAATTTCGATTCTAATACCATCAAAAAAAGAATTAAAAAAAGAAAAATACTTAAAAAAGAAAAAAAAAATTTTGAATATATTTTTTAATCTATGAAAAAAATTAGACTTTAAATGCAATATATCGATGAAGGAATTAAATTTTGATGTAAGCTGTGATCCTTATCAATAGAATAGTCAGTTGTTTATGCTGTTATTGATAATGAAGGATCAGATTAGCGAAATTTCGATTTTAAAATATCTCTTAAAGAATTAGACTTTAAGTGTAATATACTTAATCTTCCATAACTGCACATCATAAATCGTTGTTTCTCGCTTTTAATGAAGAATGATGAATAAATTATATATTTTAAATTATGTAGTAATGAGGTTTAGAAAATGAGAAGGAAATCTAAATGATAGATCTTTGAATTTAAATGATAGATCTCTGGAAAAAAATCTAAATGATAGATCTCTGGAACAATTGCGCGTGATATAAAACTTGTTAAAGAAACAAATTTTTTCTTTTTTGCTTATATATTATTATGCTACAAAAATTTTTTAAATAGAAAATTACATCTAACAAATTTCATACTTATAATTACTTATTATAAGAGACAAGATAAGTTATAATAATCAATCAGTTCCGTTGAATTAGTCGGTTACAGTGATAGATTATTCGTTTGCATCATTTTAGAACAATGAGCTGGATACTGAATTTTAAGCCAAACATCGATTGCGGCATTTCAATATGGCATAGTAAAATAAGCTATCATTTTCAACGAAAGCTCTAGAACATATTTCTCGAATAAAAACTTACCAAAGTTTAGAAAAGGCACGTTAGGATGTCAAAAATCTTTAGTAAAGAATATTTTAGGATGTTACGTTAACATCAATTCTCTCTTGTCTTACACTAAACCATTTAACCATCGCTCTGTTTTGATATAAAAGCGATTCTGATAGTCAAAATATTCCTAATTTTCCTTGCGTTCTATTCGAACACTTAAGTTTTAAAATATTGTCAAAAATAAAGTCCAAAGACACAGTCCTAAATTTGGATAGCTAAAACTCTAACATATTAAGTTTTCCTAACACGACAGCAAATCAGTGACTAAGATTTCGACATAGCAAATTAATAACGGTAAATTTTGTTAATCTAATTTTTTGGGATGTCAAAATTATTAATAATGGCACAAATAGTCATCTACTGATATATCAAAATTTATTCCTTTCCACAGATCTACAAATTAGCATATTTGTCATTTGTCATTCAACACATGCATCAAACATCATTTCTTATTATATCAAAAGTATGTTAATAAAAAATTTGGATAAACTTTCATTGCATTAGTAATTTGGAGAAGAACTTATTATAAAATTTATACCACATGACTTGATTAATAAGTTCTAACATTTTAAGATTTTTTGCTTGACAAAATTAGAATTTGTAATCAAATCAAGAACTTTCATTAGTGCTCTTTTTTCAATGTATATAATTTCTATCGTTTTTTTTATGCAACTAACAAAAATTTTAGAGAGGAGTAAAGCAAAATTATTATGCACGAGGATTAAAATTGTATGAATTTTTCTGATCATAGGTCACACAGCCTACTCGACTTCATAAAAGCGACTCTTTTCTCAGTTGCAATACTTGTTACCTTGCTGTTTTGGTATTTGTCTTAAAAAATTTGCTATTATATTTTGTAATTATAATAAATTAATTACAGTTTCTAATTATAATTATGTTTTGAAGAATATTTTTCTGAAATATTTTTCAGTTTTAGAATTCAGAATTCCAAAATATTAAATATCTGTCTTTTCAAGCAGCTATTATTTATTAGCAGAGGTTATCCGAGAATGAGGGTGTTATTTTTCTATTATTTTGCAATCATTTCTTTGCCATCATATATCGCGCAAGCACCAGTAAGTAAACAATTCATTCTTTCCAATATAGAAGATGCTTTTATTGTTTAGAAATATTTGTATTTAGTCGAAGGTAAAATTTTTTCCTGTAAAAAAAAGTGACAATTAATAGAGTTTTAACTACTCTCCCAATTTTCCTCGTTACATTCGAATAAACACTGATTGCTGTTTTGCAAAACATTGTCTGATACCACCGAAGATTTAAACAATCAATTTTTGAATTATCATTAAGACAACAATAAGCCAGGACTTCCATTGCATTATATTATCATTTGTTCGAATCAGCAACATAAAGTAATATAAGTGATACCTTTTCCAAACCATTAGTAAATCTAAACTGCTTCTGAATTATATTAGTAACTAAATAGTGACGAAGTGTTCTGTTAATCAAAGACTCCACAATTCTTTTCGTAGGAAGAAAACTGCTAAGAAAATAATTATTAAATCGCTTCGACTATGAAATGAATTATTTTGATTGTTTCATGTATTAAATGAGGACGATCAATCAATTCAAACGAAAATAACTGATCATTTGAACCAAGAAAATGTAACAAAGCAATTGATAAGGATATCTCAGGAAACGGAAGAATTTAAATGTGAAATATGCGGCAAACAATTACAATCTCGATCAACTCTGCAAGCTCATCAGAATATACATGCAGGCAAAAAGGAATTCAAATGCAATTTATGCGGCAAGCAATACGCATATCAACGCAGCCTTCAAAATCATATGAGAATAATCCATGCGAAGGATAAAAAATTCAAATGTAATATGTGCAACGAACAATTCACAGATAGCCGCGTCCTGCAAGCTCATGTTGGTATGCATACAGGTAAAAAAAAATTCGAATGCAATTTATGCAGTAGGAAATACGGATATCTGCATAATCTGAAAGCTCATATGCGGACAGTACATACGGACAAGAAAGAATTCAAATGTGATGAATGCGGTAAGAAATACGGATATCTGCATAGTCTGCAAGCTCATATCCGGACAAAGCATACGGACAAGAATGAATTCAAATGCAATTTATGCAGTAGAAATTACGGATATCTGCGCAGCTTGCAAGCTCATATGCGGATTATACATACGGACGAGAAAGAATTCAAATGTGATGAATGCGGCAAAATATTCAATCGAAAAAATACTTTGAAAAAACATGAGAAAATGGTGCATAAAGTTCTACCGAAAGCTTCTGCAATGAACTCCTCGACGGTGATAAGTGATATCTCTGCTACAAATATTTTAATAAAAAAAGTAATCTCATTTGCAGTGCTATAAATTATTGCACTGTGGTAATTTAGATTGTATTTATATTGCCTTTGCTAACTCGATTTATTCTGTTTTTTTTTTCTTTGTTGAATGTATTATGCAATAAAATTTTATCCAATGAGTTTCTATGACCATTCTTCATCTTTGCTGCGGATTAGCAGCGTGAATATTAACGAATAACTGAATAATAATTCTGTCGATATATATGTGAATGTCATAATTTTTTGATAATTCTGTTGATCTATGTACGTCAATGCCATAATTTGTTTTAATAAAATTTAGAATACTGTAGTGAAATCTGAAGAATTTGATTTAATCAACTCAATCATTTATGAAATCATTGGATTTTGCTTTTGAAAAATTTAAACTTCACCACTTTACCACTGCTTTCCTATCATACTCTCTCATTCGCTTGTACCCATAACGACTAATTGTTTTAATTATCTAATATATTTCTATTTACAATAAATTTACAATAAGTTATAATTATAGTATGTATGCATGCATTGAGAAAAAATAACATATATCTGTTATATACTCTTGCAGTATCAATTTTTGTTAATATTAAAGAAGTAGTATCCTATATTCTTCACAAAAAATAAAAAAAAAAAACAAATCTTCACAAAAAACCAAAAAAAAAAATTAAAAGGAAAAATGGAAATTTTGCATATTCTTCACAAAAAAAAATCAAAAAAAAAATCACAAAAAAAAAACAAAAAATAGGAATTTTTTCAATTTTGCTTTATAAAAAATTTGCAAACTTTTTTCCCAAGACTTTTTGGTTTTGTAATTTTTTTTAACGAGATCGCTTGAATTATACATAATTGATAATATTTGTGAGAAGAAATATAAGAAAAATACACGTAATGAATATAATTGATAATTTTTATTTTGAAGTTCTTTTATTCAAATATTGGCATCAGACTCATTATCTGCATTAATTTTAAACAATTGAAATCTTATTGTTATTTAATTAGGTTTTCAAAATTTTTCGAAACAAGAACTGAATATAATCTTGAATGCTTCGTTTGTTCATCCAAATATTAGTGTTGGGGCTCATTAGTTGTATTAATAATTATCATTAAAAAAACACAGTAGTAAATATATTTATGATTTTCGCATTCTATATTTTTTTGAAAAAAACTTAACAATGATTTGCATGCGATTTTTGACATTTTAACGTTTGTTTTTATGGATAGCAATGAACTGATCAATGATAATTAACGAACTTATTGTATTTATAATAATGCTTTCCAAATGTTGGTGATTGTAAATGTGTAAGCAAAATTTCGCGTCAGATGTATAAGCACGATTAATCAATTTATTGCTATTCATTAAAACAAATTCTACTTATTATATAATCATTTATCTTCCTTAATGTTTTATGATACCAATCATGATTTAACAAATTATTTTTCTTCAAACCGATACGATTTTTTTATAACTAATATATAATAATATAGAAACATTATACAAAGATACGAAAACGCTATCATTCAATTTTGAGTTTCGAGCTATTTCAGATTATTCATTTTCATCTGCAATTATTAAAACTATCATTTCGAATTTCTGATGTTTAATAGTTATTAGAAAATTCTATAGTTGAATTTTAATTTAATAATAAAGGCGATACTAAATTATTTCAAAAAGCAGAATCGAAAAAATTTTCATATTTTTCAAAACCGATGCAAAATCTTTTCAAACATGTAACTGGAATCATAATAAGATGACTACAGTATGATAATCACGGTAACATAAATGAATGAAAAAATAGGAGACCCAACGTATAAAACCCGACTTGGTTGACCTAACCGAACTGCTGGAAATACGTCTACTACAATGGTGAGAAATACGTCTACTACAACTGCTGGAAATACGTCTGCTACAATGGTGACTCTCCAGATGATCTGTATCCTAATTTTATTTCCTTCAATCATATTATAGTAATGTCAAGTGTTTTTCCTATTTACCGAAAGTACTTCATTTTGAAATTCGGAAACTTTTTGGCAGTACGAATTGAATAGATTAATGCTCATTCGCATCGACATATATTCTTTAAAATAACACTTCATGACATGTTCAATCATAAGTATGACATAAGTTTTCTCTGTTAGTAATATTGATTTTAAACATTTTTAAATCTTATAACAATGAAAAAAAAAAACCATTTTTGTATAATTTTTCGAACCCAAATCCAATTACAATCGATTCTCTGCTATTAATATTGATTATTGATTAGTATCGTTTTATTATTTATTTTTATATTATTTATTTTTATTTTTATTCGATTCATTTTTTATATTATTTTAATACATCACTATATCTTGCAGTATTTATTTTATTTTAATTATATATATTGTGTTTTATAATTCAATGCAAGATTAAAGATTTTTCCCACATGTATTGACTCGTAATAAAAGATTTCGCACAAATCAACAATCTGATTTTCCATTATCAATAAAGAAAAAGATAGCATATAAAACTATCCTCTGAAGATCACGAATACCGTTACTTACGCCAAAGTTCAATCCTTCCAATTGATGCAGATATTAACAGTTCATATCTGTTCATATAAACACATTATGTCGAAACATGTTCACAGAGGTTTTAAACAGAATTTTATTACAGTAATATGCTAAAGAAAAATGTTCAGCTTTAACCAAATATTAAAGTAAAAAAAAGTAAAATCATTTGAAAAATAATAAGCCGAGAAATAAATGTTTATTATTTAAAGACAGCAAAATCAACGTTACAGGAAGACTCTGAAGAATAATATTCATATCATATAAGTTGCCTTTAATGATTATAAAATAAATGTGCGGAAGGAACAATTTATGACAAGATATAAGTTGGTCTAAGAATGGTTTAAATCAAATAAAAAATATAATACTAGTGATACAATAGTGATTTCTAAATTTAAAAGTAAAGAAGCTCCAATTCATGAAAATTAAAGTAAATATTTAGCACAGTTTCGATAAAACTTCGATAGAAGAAGCAATTTTTCTTTCTTATTTTATGCATTGATTTGAATAAACTATAAATTTCAAAGTTTTTGACAGTAGTAGAATTTTAATCGAAAGCAAGTGCTTCGGTATTTTCTTTTATTAATCGGCTTTCTGAATATTCTGTCATCTGCATTTCATACAAAATATGATCTACTATGCAATAAACATATTTATCTGTTGAATCCTTATGACAAAATTAATATCTTTGTCTTCTTAGGAAGAACAGAAAAATGGAATTTGCTTCTAAAAAGAAATTAATTTTGTTTTTAAAAAAATTATTTACCAGAAAATTTGTAGGAGATATTTCAAACTACAATCAATCACAAGAAATATGGTTAAGAAACCATTGTGGAAAAGAAAGTTTTGGAATGGAATCGTCACAGTAATTTTGCCTAAAAGATTCATTTTTGTCTGTGAAGCTCAAGTATGAAACTATGCCATATAATTCTTAATGGTTGGTTCCCAAATAATTTAAAAGTTTCGAAAGAAAATCTATGAAATGTTAAATTATGGAATACCACCTCAAATTCTGATTTTTCTTTTTTTAACTTTTCACTAATTGCATTAACACTTTGAAAATTGTTCAATATGTTATGTCTGAAACTAATTTGAATAGTTTTTTGAAATATTCCGAATATGTGGCCAAGAATTGGCCAAATCTATTCCAAATTCTAAATTTTACTATATTGTTTTTCTTTGTAATTATTTTTCTAATCTAGTCATCGACTATTCTGATCTGTTTCATTTTGCTCTATTATTGGCTTAGCTTAGTTATGATTTATTATTGATCTACCACTATTTTATAAGATTTTGATTGCTGATAATCCCTATAATTTTGATGTGTTATTGATCAGTTTAATTTTGGTCTGAGTTGATCTATTTAATTTTGAAATTGTTGATCTATTTGATTTTTCCGCACTGTCATCTTCCACTTTAATTTAAGCAATGCGATAAATAAATTTCCTCTATTACGATGATTATCCTTTTTTTTGATATTGGTAATAATGATTTCAGATTATTTCTTTTGTCTGCAAAAATATCACAGCTTTTGAAAAAAATCTGATTGAATAGCTTATTAAATAATTAAATTATGAGTGTGAATGTTATGAATGGTTGATGAAATATATTTGTTGAAAAATCTTTAAACAATAATAAAAACTAATATTATATCAGTATCAAAAGAATGTGCTGTGATGATAAATGATTTCATTTCAAGATTAATTAAATGACTGAAATGAAATAATAATCAAGTTATATATTACCTTTAAAAGATGATGTGTTGAATAATTCAGGATATCTTTTTGTGTATAATTATTTTCCTGCAGCTGAAAATACTTAATAATAGTTCATTCTGTTCACATTTATTGCTCTCGATGATTGCGTATTCGATAACAATCATTTTTTGGATTTCGTATATTTTGAAATTTTTAATGTTTTTTATAAAAAATTAATATTAATTAACCTTTAAGCATCTCTTCATTAAGCTCTTTGTCTTCTTTAAATTTACAAAACCCATACTTTACTAATATTTGTGTTTGCAAGTTTTAAAATTATTTAAAGCGCTTGGAAAGAAAAGCAAGAAAATTTGAATTAAAAAAATAACACTTTATTAAAAATAATTCTAGCAAATAATGCAAATTTACATATTTAAATAAATGAAATTTTAGCAGGCAATGCAATCTGCATATATATTTGAGCAAATATATATATTAAAAACCAAAGTAATTATATACCTACAGTATATTATTATAAGTTTATGATATGTTAAGTCATGGTTCGAGAATTGGATAATATAACATGTAAGAGAATGATAAAATCTGTGAAACGCGTAATTTCTAACAATAAACTTTTTAAGAGAATGCAGGAAATCTTTAAAAATTTAAAAATTTTTATAATAAAAATTCAGCAAAATTTTTATTATAAAAAATCTCTTTAAAAAGTCAAATATGAAATATTTAAATTTGCATAATCAAAAATCAGAAAGGATCAAAAAGCATTTTTTTGTCGCTTTTAGTGATGATCGATTTTTATGTATTGAGTTATTGCAATAATTCTCTGATAATTTAACTCTGTTCCATGTAAAAGAATTAAATACAATTCGATTGTAATAAAAATACTTGTTATTCTATGGTTTTTTTGTAAACTAACAAAAATTTGAAACAAAGAATTTAAAATTACTGTGCAAAAGAATTAAACTTTCACATGGAAGTTTTTTTATTTTTTCGAGACTGATAATACTTTTCAATCTGCATATTTATTATAATAATTAACATTCGCTGTGAATAGCCACAATTGTTTTTATGTTAATCAAATTTGTATCATTATTGGTTAACTTTTTCTATGTTTACCAGTTCTTGATAAAAAGATAAAATTGCCTGCTAACATTTACACACTTACTATACGAACAAATATGTTGGAAGTGCATTATCTATTTCATTAAAATAAAAATAAATAATGTAACTTTTACTTAATGAAACTATCAATCAATTAGCTATCACTTAATGAAACTATCAATAGAATTGTTTGATCTGCCGAATTCGAAAAAAACGGCTCTTTCCATTAGTTACAATAGCTATTACCCCGTTGGATCAACCAGTTACATTCTAACAATTTTTAATTATATATGTCAGAAAATACATCCTAAAATATTCTTCAGAAATTCACATCAAATTCCGTTCCATCAAACAACATTGATTGGTAAAAGTTAATCAGCATCTTTTATTATTTTGAAATCGTTATTTTGCATTATACATCGTTATAGCACCTAAGTACTAGCGAGTGAAAAAAAAAAGAAACATCGCTCTTAATATAAAAATTTATTATTTATAAATTTTTTGCTTATCAGAGGAGAATTTTTTCTGTTAAGGGAAAAGCTTTTATTAATTTTGCAATGATATCTGTGAATTTGTTTGATTGGAATCTTCAAAAGTTGCAGCAAAATAACCATCAAACTGTCTCGATTAAGAAATGAATCATTTCAGATTATTTCTGATATTAAATGATGATACATTTTCAATTCAAGCAAAAATAATTGATCATTTAAAGCAAGAAAATGTTACAGAGCAATTGAATTTAAATGAGAGAGTTTGGCACAAGAAATCTTCAAGCAATCAAGGAAAGAGAAGTATCACTGAAATTGGAGTTAAAAATGATAAGACCAGAGCATAGGTAAGATAATTAAAATGCAACATATGTGACAGCAACTTAGATCTTCATGCTATCTGAAAGCTCATGTGGCAGTGCATAAGGCAGAAAAAAATTCAAATGCAATTTATGCGGCAAGCAAAACGCATATCACTACTATCTTCGATTTCACATGAGAATAATAGGTCGATGGGCCGATAACATCATAATTATCAATTAATAAAGAAAATGGTATTATCAATAGAGTATGTTGTATTATCGATAGAATATATTTACGATAGAATTCTTTCTTTATTCACAATCCTTCCTTTTTATTGGAAAATGTAATCAATCGTCATGATATCAACAATTCTTAAGTTTTTGAAATCAGTTAAATGCGAACAAATAATATCTAAATAAGAATGACGGGTTAACTCAGTAAGACTTTTTTAAAATTTTATAACTCAATAATAATATGATAAAAATGAAAATTATAATTTCATAATTATTTGATTAGCCAAATAAATGATAAAAACGAAAGTAGGAAATTCGATTAATTATACTAGTATGGTAGATTGTTGTATATTGTAATTGAATAAATCAAGAACTAATTCTTCCTTCTTTTTATATCATTAATTGTTAATTTTTTTTTTCGAATTGGATTCTGTCAGAAGAGGCGTTATAAATAGCACTTGCTGTGTGCTTCATCATCTTATGAATTAGCCAATTATAAGCAGAATTTTTTGCTTGAATTATTTGATATTCCAGTTCTTCATCAAATAAGTTAAGTAATATATGAAAAACTAGCATATTTGTTTAGCGATTATAACAGACGGAAGTATTGAATAAACATTTGGCAAACAGTATTTAAGCAATAGATCAATCGCAAAATGACACAGTTATTTTGCTAAGTAAATTTTGTTTCGATATATTAATCTAATTCATTCTCTCTTTTGCTTTTTCATAATTTTTTTTCCATTTGATTCTATCTATTCTCATCTTTCCATTAATACGACATAAGGTTGGTTATTTTTTGGATTTTAATTTCACAAATCTAAAAAAAATTCAAAAACGATAAATTCTACAGTTTCAATATTTTCAATTCATCAAACTTAGACTTTGGCAAGTTCATCTAGATTTCATTTCAGGATTTTTTTCCAAAATTAAAAAATAATAATAATGTAACTATGCACTGAATTGTTATTTGACGCTTATCTAATGCTTGTCAGAGAAAATCGAAATAATTTAGAAAATTTAAAATATCCCTATGACCAAAGATATTGCATTTGGAATATAGATTATAGAAATTCTCTATCTTGATTAACATCAAACAATACTCTTTGTACTTGTGTATCATCTTTTAAAGAAAAAATATATGATCTCAATTAACCTCTGGGTTCATCTTTGTTTGTTAAATGATTTACAACAACTTTATCATTATCAGTCCATATAATTCCTTATTGGGTTTAGTTGCAAAAAAAGGAGGGACTGCTCAACGATAGTTTGAATGTCAACTTTCTGATATATAATTCTGCATTCTTTGGCTTAATCAATAGAAACGATTGTTCCATTCAGCTAATCAAGAAGAAATCTTCCTCATTGTATTATTATTATCATGTATTAATGTCAACCTTCCGCAAAGAATAAATTCTTACAATTATTGTCTGTGAAAGTATATCAAATAAAAATTTCACCAATGCTAGCTTAGTATTTTCAATTCTCTTTGATTTTATTTATCATGATTTTTACTAATAATTTTCACAAATTTTAGAATTAAAAAACTGGAGATCATTTGTCATCAGATATTTAATAGATTTGAATTTTATTCATTTTTAATTTTTTTTCTTTTATCAGCAGAACAAATCACTAATTAGGTATTTGGCGATAATAGTTTAAAATGGAGTTAAATTAGTCAGAATTTGTCATCTGATAGGATCAACTCGTCCGAGAACAAGATTAAATTAAAGAAAAATTACATTTCTTGCTATGTGATCTCTTAAAAATATGTGAAGGTCTTATCAGATATTTCTTTAAAAGATTAAACTAATTATTAACTTTAGTAAATTCTAGAAGAGTGTTTAAGAAATCACTTAGATTTTATTTTTCATCAATGCTTTTTCAGGATTTCAATATGTTCAAAACATTATTCATCCTTGTCATCACAGCATTTCTTTATGTGCTCGAGCGCAATTGACAGGTTTTCCATTGACGGGACCAATTTCACCTTATATTGGTTCCATTCCTGCCCTTGCAAATGCGAAAACATATAAAGAAATTCTACGAAAAATTGGGTCCAGCGACAAACTATAGCAATGGTTTTTTCTGGCCTTCACCTCCCTTTCTCGTTGCCGAAATATTATGCAGTAATATTTTACAGTCTTTTGATCACTCAACAAAGTAAGGGAAAAGTTAAGCTCATAGATTCATACAAGTTGGATCAGAAGGCTTAAAATTATGGATTTTGAGCTTTAATACCTTAGACTTCCTATTGGATGATATTGTTTTTATAAGTTTGCTTTAAATGAAGATTCCAGATGAAATTTTACTAAATTTTACTTTTACCGTGTTCTCTGTACCACAACAACAGTGGTCAAGCGTGATCTTTTTTCTGTGCATCATAAGCATCTATATTAAGCATTTCTTATTTAAAATTTCAAGAAAATTTCGGCAATTATATTCACTAGCTAATTCTCTGCTACTAAATATAGTAAATTAATTACATTAATATTTGTCCAAATCAATGAAATTGCTCTAAAATATCACTACAAGGAATGCTACATCAAAAGTATGGCATAAATTTTTGTTTGATTTCAAATATTTTTAAAATGATAATAATAACTATTGTCGCGAATTTTAATATCGCGAAACCCTCAAATTTATTAAAATGAATTTACCGTTCAAATGATAAATTATGTTAGCAGTATCATAAATCATTTACTAAATTTGTGTTTTATACATTTATTTTTTCATGCGTTATTCTTTATTGTTATCTAATCCTATTCATATCTCTTTTTTTAAACAAAGGGAATAAACGTACGTGCGATTCTATTCGATTCCTGCTAAACTAACTAAAATAAAATTCTTCGACCATCCTTTCTCTCACTCAACTATACTTTTTTATACTAATTTTTAGAATTCATATCTATTTGCAAATAATTCGTTATTAGGTTATCAATTATCTTACAGCTATGATATTTTGCTTTATTTTAATTTACATATATTGTATTTTATTCAAGATAAGATTAACTTTGTTACCACATACATTGACATATAATAACACATCTTGTACAAATTAATTCATAAAAGAGATATAATTAAAAATCACAGATATCTGTTTTTATCTGTTTCTGATTAAGTACAATATCCTAGTAAATTTCCAATTCTAATATTGGAGAAAATCGTAACAGGTTGCTACAAAAAAAACATTGCCATATCCAAAATTGGAGAAAATTGGAAAAAGTCTCTATTATTAAATAAGTGAATGAAAGGAAAGAAAACAATAAAGAGTACTGACGTAGGAAAGATCAAGTTGATGCAATCAAATTCTTTAGATTTTATCATAATTTCTTAAATTTTGTTGATTTCTATTATCAATAAAGATAAAATTAGTAATTGTGAACTATCTCACTGATGAAAATTATTATTTATGCTAAAATTTAATCCTTCCATTGATATATATGTCAAAAGATTTGTCATTCAGTTATTCGACACATGCATTACATTATGTGCAAATAGATTTCCACTTTATTGATGCTTATTTTGTTCATCCTTTGTAAAATATACATATATTTAGACATAAAAGTTCTATTACATTAATATACTAAAGAAAGATATTCAATTTTGAGCAAACATTAGCAGTAAACAAATAGTAAAACGATCCAAAAAAAACCGAAAAAAAGCGATTGATATTCAAAATATTAAAGCAACCTTATAAGAAAGTTTTTGAAAATTTATACGCAGTCAACCTTTTTTTTATGAGATAGTTTAATAAACTATTTATTAAAAGATTTCTTCACATTCTCAGAAAATTTCATTCTTAGAAATTATGCATTTCAGAGAACTACAAAATCATCATGAATTATAAGGATCACTAGCAAATAAGTAGACTTGCTAAATCTGTTGCAATAGTTCATAATGATTATATGATCGTTGGTAAATTAAGGCACAATAAGAACTTTAAATTCGAAAAAAATTTTTGCCTAATTAATATCCTTTGAATCTCAAAAGAATTTCATTTGACCAAATATTGCAAAAATTATCAAAAATAAATTTTTAAAATAAAAAAGAAGAGATCAAAACAAAAAAAACTTGTCAGCTTTTTCAGATTACAGATAAAAAGCATGTATAGAGTATATTACCACAAATGAATATGATAACACAAAGTATAATAAAATGAAATGTGAAATTCCGTTCCATTATCATTCAAAATTTTTCATTCAATTTCCATTAATCTTTTTTGATACTTAATCGATATGCGATGAGAGGACATAATAGGCAAAACAGTTCATATCAATTTAAACGCAATAATTTAGAGCTCTACTAATGAAATTATTTTTTTTATTAAAATATATGTGGGAGAGATATCACTTATCAGCGTCAAGGAATCTAGAAGAAGCTTTCGGTAGAACTTTATGCACCATTTTCTCATGTTTTTTCAAAACGTTTTTTCGATTGAATATTTTGCCGCATTCATCACATTTGAATTCTTTCTTGTCTGTATGTATTGTCCGCATATGAGCTTGCAGATTATACAGATATCCGTATTTCTTACCGCATTCATTACATTTGAATTCTTTCTTGTCCGTATGTATTGTCCGCATATGAGCTTGCAGATTATGCAGATATCCGTATTTCTTACCGCATTCATTACATTTGAATTCTTTTTTGTCCGTATGTACTGTCCGCATATGAGCTTGCAGATTATGCAGATATCCGTATTTCTTACCGCATTTATCACATTTGAATTTTTTTTTACCTGTATGCATGCCAATATGAGCTTGCAGGACGCGGCTATCTGTGAATTGTTCGTTGCACATATTACATTTGAATTTTTTATCCTTCACATGGATTATTCTCATGTGATTTTGAAGGCTGCGTTGATATGCGTATTGCTTGCCGCATAAATTGCATTTGAATTCTTTTTTGCCTGCATGTATATTCTGATGAGCTTGCAGAGTTGATCGAGATTGTAATTGTTTGCCGCATATTTCACATTTAAATTCTTCCGTTTCCTGAGATATCCTTATCAATTGCTTTGTGACATTTTCTTGGTTCAAATGATCAGTTATTTTCGCTTGAATTGATTAATCGTCCTCATTTAATACATGAACAATCAAAAATAATTCATTTCATAGTCGAAGAGATTTAATAATTATTTTCTTAGCAGTTTTCTTCTTAGCAACGAAAAGAATTCACGTCGTTGTGGAGTCTTCGACTATCAATACACTTCGCCACTATTTAGTTACTAATATAATTCAGAAACAGTTTAGACTTTTAAAAAGGGATCACTTATACTACTTTATATTGCTGATTCGAACAAATGATAATATGAATGCAATGGAAGTCCTGGCTTATTGTTGTCTTAATGATAATTCAAAAATTGATTGTTTAAATCTTCGGTGGTATCAGACAATGTTTTGCAAAACAGCAATCAGTGTTTACTCGAATGTAACGAGGAAAATTGGGAGAGTAGTAAAAACTCTGTTAATTTTCACTTTCTTTTTACAGGAAAAAATTTTACCTTCGACTAAATACAAATATTTCTAAACAAAAAGAGCATATTTAATTTCTATATTGGTAACAATGAATTGTTTACTTACTGGTGCTTGCGCGATATATGATGGCAAAGAAATGATTGCAAAATAATAGAAAAATAACATCCCGATTCTCGGATAACTTTTGCCAATAAAGTTGCTGAACGAAAGATGTTTAATATGGAATTCTGGAAAATATTTCACGAAAATATTCTCCAAAATATATAATTACAATCTTTGAAGGGCAACTAACCAATCCAACAAGGTAAAAACTATTGCAACTGCGGAAAGAGCTGCTTTTATGAAGTCCAATAGACAGCGTAACCTATGATCAAAATAATTCATACAATTTTAATCCTTTTGTATAATAATTTTATCTTCTGTCTAAAATTTTTGCTAGTTGCATAAAAAAACATAGAATTATAAAGTGGGTTTGAATCAAATTTTTACCTAATTCTTTTACCACAGAATATTGTGAAATCATCAGTGGATTATTACATAATTCAATACTCCGAAATATTTGGAATAAAAATTCAAAATTAATTGTAACTGAAGGGGTCATTCATATCACTTTATTCTACATATTTTAGAATGTTGTGACAATTGTTGCATGGTTTTTCAGCGCGTTTATTGCGCAATTTTTGCAAAAATAGATTCCCGATCTCAATGATTCCCTGTAAATATATGATCGATAAGAAATTTCATGTTGTTTCTTGAAGAAATTCTGTAAAGCTTTAGAAAAAGGAAGAGATTTTAATTGAAATAACGAAATTCTAGCTCGAAAGTCAGTAATTAATGTTATTATTAATATATTCAAGAAATTGACAACAAAGTTTGTTTTCATAAAAATGAAGTTGATAGTAATATTTTGCCTTTCAAATTATTGGAATATGAAAAGTAATAAACAAGAAACACTGCTGATAACTTTTAAGGTTATAACAACTTAAAATCATGTCAAGCAAAAAGACCTAAAGCGATAAAAAGAGTAATCTAGATTAATTTGAGAAATAACTGTTGCTATTCATTTTATAATATTATCAAATATCTTATAATTGTAATAAAATTTTACAATGGAATTAGTAAATTAAATTATTCGTTGTTAATCCTTATAATTCATATTGAGTTTTACAGTCCACTGAGATGTGAGGACAAATTTTTTCAAAAATAACATTAAATTATCTCATAAAAAAAAGTTTTTCTACATACGATATTATAATATCTTTCAGAGTTTTTTTTTAAGGTTTTGAAAAATGCTTTGAAGCTAGACACTGTTTTTTTAGCTTACTATTCTCTCTGAATCGTTTTACTGTTTTATTCAGGTCAGCATTTAAACAAAAATTTATGTTTTTCTCCATTGTATTAACACAACGAAACTTTAACAGTGAAAAATTTATATATTTTGAATTACTGATATAGCAAATTAAGAAAAGAATATCATAGTTTTTTGAAAAATTTGATTAAGTACTTCAACAAACACTTTACTGTAATGATAAAATAATGTGAAAGATAATATGTTTTTTTTTTGCAAAATTTTCAAATATTTCACATCCTACTGTTAAATATCAACCTAAGTGAAAACATCAGAGAATATTTGCCGAATGCATTCTTTAAAATAATTAATAGTTAATTACAATGAAATGAATTAATTAGTAAGCAAGAAGAATTTCTACAATCATTTATATGTTCGATTATATCATTTCATTCAGTCTAATATAAAATCTCTTACATATTTTTTTCATTTATTCAATCAAAAATAAGTACTTTTTTTATCACAGAAAGATTAGATCAGATGGATTAAGGGGAAAGCGTATGAATGAAAAAATTGAAATTAAAAAATTAAAAAACTATTTATCCTATCGAAAGCCGCTTGCTATCTTGTTTTGGATAATTACTATTATTGTTATTTTATAGGATAGTTATACAATAATAGCAACTATATCTGCATGAAAAGAACTTTCATAATCTCATATTATTTTAAGCATACGATTTTTTCCTTTTAAAGAAAGCTTCGCTTCTCTAAAATCAATCAACCGCTTGCCTTTTTCAAAAATCTATTTCCAATTTGTTGGAGGTTTTTTGAATCATTTCTTGAAGTTTTTCTATTAATTATAAGAAATCGACATGAAATTTCTGATCAACATTATGTTGATCAAAAAGATCACTGAAGATTTATAATCTTAGAGAACCATACAATAAATATCGCAAAAATCATATAAAAATTTCCACAAAGTTCTAAAAATATGCAGAATATGAAAATTTTTCGACAGAATATGGTGGTTTCCTAATTAACAGATGCATCACGTTTCACGCATATTCATGTAGCAGAAAATTGCATAATTCCCAGTACTTACTTCACATACTTGGCATTACGGTTTATAGCTAATATTTTCTAGCATTTACAGCTAATACTTTTTTCAAATTTTTATTTTAAATATCTCTTAAAAAAAGTTCCGATCAAGAACCACTGTCTTTTATCAGTTTTGATGACGAGTAATTTTTATATATTGTATTATTATAATAATTCCCGATAATTCCATTCGTGATAAAAGAATCAGGTGGAAATTTGATTCAAACATAGATATTTATAATTTTTTGATTTTTTTATACAAAAATTTTAGAGAGGAGAAAAGCTAAATTTATTATGGAAAAGGATTAAAGTTGTATGAAATTTCTTGATCATAGGTCACACTGTTGTAATCTTGCAGTAGTTGTAATCTTGTTGGATCGTTTATTATCTATCTACAAAAGAAGAAGGTGCTGACCATCCAAATCGATGTATGGAATCATAATTATAAATTATAATTTTACATCTGTGTTGTACTTGATAATAAATGGTAAAATAAGAATAATAAAGGAATGATGCAGCAAATTTCTGATAAATTATAATGTAGACATGAAATAATAATAGAGTAGAGTAATACGATTAAAAAAAGACAGTTACAAAATACTGTAACAACATGAAGTGTTTGAAAATAGTTTAGGCTCCTTATGAAGTCAATATTATTCTATGATAGGAAAAGTAACGATAAAATAGTAAACTTGAATTTTTTTCAAAAGAAGTGAAATCCATATAGTCACAAAAGATTGAATTGATTCAATCAAATTCTTCAAATTTCATCATAATTTCCTAAATTTTGGAGAAAAAATAGACTAATTTTAAATTTTTCTCTCTTATTTTGTTAATCTCTATTTTCCTTTTTTTTGTTATTTTAAAATTCTGTGAATTTTTATGCTATTGGTTATGTTTTTGACGGAGGATTTTCGTTGTTTATATTTTTTTCCTATTTTTTATTATTTATAGTGTTATTCTATCAATAATTTAGGTTTTTTAATTAATTATTAAATTGTTCAGAAGGTTGCTTAGTGTAATTATTTTTTACTTATTGGTAATTGAAAGTTGCAATTTTTATTTTCCAATATTGAAGACTGCTTCTTTTCCTTTTGTTTTTTGAGTTGCTAGCATTTTTAGTGTTTTGATGAAACGGTTTATTTTGTAATTTCTAACTTTACAGAAATTGCATATCTTAACATTATTATTATTAAATTATTTGCTATACACAACAACATCATGCTTAAGCAAATTTTCATAGTTAATACTCAATGCTGCCTATTTATTGAAAAGCGGAAGACCGCATATACTACATTTGAATTTTCCCCCATACGTGCGTTCTTGTGAGTTCGCAAAATCTGTCGATATGCAAATTGTTATGTATCACACAAACCCAAGTACGAAGTGATTGCTTTCAGTATAGTTATTTCCTGTGAAAAGAAAATGATATTTTTAAATAGCGCAATTTTATGAATATATTTAATTTCTTTTGCTCTCTCAATTATCTTAAAATCTGTCATCAATCAATAGGACTTCCGTGAAAAAGCATCTCACTATTTCGGAGCTTGGAAATTGTTTTTTTTTTTACTGTCTAATGATTTCCTAGATCGATAATAGCTTTATAGGTTTGTGCAATATTGTATACGATATCACGCTTATGAAATGATGGTAGGATTAAATGTCCAAAAATTGGTCTCAACTTGGGTACAAATCTTCAAAACATTAAGCTATTCTAACACGACAACGAACAGAGCAACTAGGATTTTGATAAGACAAATTGACGGTAACAATATGAAAAAGCGATCCAACATGACTTCTTAGCATTGTCCGTCAATGACCTTGCGGATCACATTTCTGAAAATGATTTTGATGCTCAAGATCTTCTTCTGCATAGATGGGGAAGAGAATCTCGATACATTTCTGTGACTATAAGAAATATGCCTTGGTGAAATGACGCTTTTTTTAGCTCATAGACATAATGGAATTACTAATATGAATCGATCTACAACGTCTTGTTTACAAATAGTATTCTTTAACATATTCATTTATTTATGAAACAGTATATTTTTTTTTATCACAGAACTTTTTTACGTTTATTTGCTACATTTTTAATTTCTTTTTCTTGATTATTTTCTAAAATTGATAAGTATCACTGTTTTTCATGATATGTAGTTAATGTTATACAGACGTTATTAAATTTTGCTAATTATTTTGGAAAAAGTTTTAAAAATTCGATCGGAGTGAATTCATTGTAGTGTAGAAATATCAACGAATGAACTATTTAAAATTTTACTTGATTAAATGATATTAATCCTTTTTATCTAAGGTCATATTCAAATCTATTTCAAGACATTGCTCTAAAGTAAAACTATGATGATTCGTTGTTATATTATCGATTGAAATTTCACTTCTCGATGTTTCAAAGGAAATCATTTACATCGATATAATTTCTGACTACTTTAGTTTTGCTTTATTTAATATATGCAGTTTAGATAGTTATTTGTATGCAATTAATTTCTTATGTCCAGGACATCTTCATACAAATCAGCTGATATGAGTAAAATTAAATATGATATATGTGAAATAGGTCAAGTAAGAGCTAGGTTAGCAATATTGCACATGAAAACAGAGATTTCAGTCAGGCTTATGAAAGACAAAAAAGGACAGAAATTGTGAAAGTAAACTTTGAAAGTCGAATATTTGTGCATAGTGATGCATCTCAGGCTATTGGTAAAATTGATGTCAATCTGAATACGTTAAATGTTGATTTTTTAACGATTACAGGCCATAAATTTTATGGATCACGAATTGGTGCATTAATAATAAGAGCTGAAAGGAAGGTACCGTTAAAGGCAACGTTACGTCGCGGTAATTAAGAACATGGTAAACGTGAGGGGTACGTTATATTACTCTCAAAAAAATTTTTTTTTTAGTACAAGAATTTGGTAATTTGAAATTTTTATATTGTCCTTTTAATTCTATTAGTTTTGCCAAAATTTATATCAATTAAATAATACTCTTGTGTCATTGAGGAATAACAAAAAAAAAAGTATTTCTAATAGTCGAAGTTATTGATCAAGATGTTAATGATGACTTAAATAATAATTAAAAACATCCATGACTTAAATAATAATTAAAAATTTTTTTTATTTTTTCTTTTATAGCACAGAAAATACACCAGTGATCGTTGGTTTGGGAAAAGCAGCGCAAGTAGTATTAAATAGTCTTCAAGAATATTCACAGCATATGAAAAAATACGAAATTATTTCGAAAAACAGCTTAAAGTAAAGTGTTGAAAGAATTTTGTTAATTCAATACAGTTTGATTCTTCATCACTAGTTAATATTTCTTAAATTTCAATATTTCCTTACTTGAACTTTTATAAATCAATATTACCTTTATCTGTATCCGAATTTTAGGAAGTGCTCAATGATAAATGATGTTTGCCGAATACCAGTAGTGTGGCATTTGTGAAATATCCCGATAATGCTTCCGAATTGCTCTCTAAATGTAAATCATTTATTGCGAGTACTGTTGTTGCATGTCATGCTGCCACTAAACAATTAGTTTATTTATTTTTTTATTTTTAGATAATATTTTTTGAAAAAAAGATTTGCTGAAAATTTGAAATGAATTAAATCTTTTTTGATATTTGTGATTCCGTTACATACAAATATAGCCTTTATTTAGTTTTATACGATATTATAGACAATTTTGTATTTAACAAACTCATCAGTTATTGAATGTTTCTGCTTTTATGCAATTGTTGATCGTCCACTTGAACTTTGTGAATCTTGATGAATTATCTACCACTTGTACTTTAAACTGCTAAATTATCGTCATTCTATCCTTTAATCGTTCTCGTGATTGAATTGAATTACTCCTGATACTACTGACACATTGACATTTGATACTGAATATTGATCCTGTTAACAGTATCGTGTTACAAAAATTTTCCCTCATCTTTCGATCTGTTAATAAAGTTTATATGCATTGTTTAATATGTGGGAAGTTTTTTTTTTTTTTAATATGGATAATCATCGATCTTGAAAGGCAACAATGACTTGCAATATTGTTAATTAAACAGAAGATTGATTATCAAGATAAGAATGGGAAACAGATAGTGCTTATACTATTTTAAACAATTCATATAAGTATTAAGTTCTTGCATCATGATTAACATGAATTTCAACATATTAAACAATGCATATAAACTTTATTAACAGATCGAAAGATGAGGGAAAATTTTTGTACCACGATATTGTTAAATGATTTTTATTTGTATGAAATATTACAAATTTCTACTCTCCAAAATATTTTGATTATTCCGCTCTCGTTATATTACAAAATATTCCCGATTTTACTATATATTACAAAATATTTCTAATTATTCTACTCTCATTATGTTATAAAATATTCCCGATTTTATTGATAATATTTTAATATCAGAATATTGCGAATATCCCATTCCCATGGAATAATCCATATTCCATAGAATGCAGTATATTTTTATGTTGTCGCAGATAACATATCTTATGTCAAAAATTCAACAAATATCGATTAATTTATTCAATCCTTTTTATGCCTTCCAATAATCAGATTGCCTAATATTAGCTGTATATTTTGCATTTTCTTGAAAAAAAAATGTTAAATTTCATTCCGATTTTTTGGACATAGAATCAATAGCTCATCACCTTAAATCTAAAAATTGCAAAATATATCTATCTGCCATAATCTCGTATAATATTTGGTAATATCGTCAAATAATTTTTACCTTATATTTAGTACTTCAGCTATTTCTACTGCAGATGTTCCCAAATATTGATGGCATATGGTATTCCGGATCAGGTAGCACTTCGGACGGAGCGATATCGGTAGAGATTCAACAAACGATATAGTGAATCGAATAGTGAATGAATTAAAGGCAATTATTTTTATGGGTAAATATGGCACTTCACCATTAAATGTCTTCAATAAAAGACCCATTTCAGGTTTTTGATTTGATGGTTGATTGATTTTTTGAAACTTTTTTTGGCATCTAATGGCTTAGATTATTTTTTTAATTTCTTAATTATTGAATGGATTATTTATTTAATTTAATTGCTCTTTGTTCTTTCATAAAAACTAATCTTTGGCACGCTTGCTAATTATTATTTATTTATTAGTCATATTACTATTTAAATCTAAATCTTTGAAGCTAGCTTTAAATAATTTATTTTAAAAAGTTTTTATTTAAATCTAAATCTATGAAGCCATCTTTAAATTAATTTAAAAATTTAAATTGTTTACTATTAAAGTAGTTTTAATTAATTTCAGGTTAATTATCGAAGAAAAGCCTTGATCTAACATTCCATACATATATATATATATTTCGTAGTTTGAAGTAGTGATGTAGAAATTTTGATTTTTTCGGCTTATTTTATTTTATAAAAAGAAATCTCTTCCTGATCAAATTTATACCATGCTCATTTTTCATTCCATCTGAGAACAATTTCATTAATTTCACTTCTTTCTTTTTTTAAGTTATCATTCGTCTATTTCTATAAACTGTTATAAAATAGTTTCAACTTTCAAATTTTGATTTTTGTTCTCCCACAAATCAAATTTTTTCATATTTTACATTATTATATTTTGAAATTTTAATCATTTGGAGAACTCTGCATAAAAAAACATGCCTTTTATTTATATTATTAGCTATATTTATGGTATTGAGTATAATGATTAATTAGCTATATTTATGGTATACACTGAGAGTAATCTTGATCTATTTTGGAATAAATACTATTTTTATTTTATCATTTCATATTTTCATAATTACATGCATTATCTATTGATTTTTTTTTTTGCATCATTAAATTATATTTTCATGCTTCTAATTTTTAAATGCTTTAACACTTCTGATTTATCATAAAATCTTTTAATTATCGAATATCATAAATGCAAACATATTTTTGCACTTTTTTTCGTAAAGCCGAAATTTTTATGCTTTTAATCTTGCTTTGCATTGATTGTTAAGATAACGCTGATGGATGAATAATAAAAAATTTCCGCTTCTATCATCAATCAGAAAAACAAGCAAATTTTTATTTCATACAAAAAATCTATAAAATATTGCAGGGAAAAGAAAAATATATGGAACAAGCATATTATCATTCGTAATAATAATAAAAAATATGCTTTTGAAATAGAAATTATAATTCTATTTATTCAAATACTTTATAAAATTTACTTTCTCTTGACTAATTCAGAAAAAACGAATCATTTTCTAAAAAATTTCAATGAAATTAATATCAGAATCATCACTTTTGACATATTTTTTTTCATTACTTATGGTCGATGAATACTATAATTTGATGATGATGAAACGGACGAATCGAAACGTCGAACTATAATTTATAGAATCGAAGTGCTATAGAAGATCAAATTATTACTTCTATGTGTATAAAATTTTTGGATTTTAAATTCTTGAATGTTCGCGAATCAGAAAAACTAGCAAATCGTTGCTTTGTTCGAAACTCAATATTCGATATATTTTTGATAGCCCAGTTCAAATTTGCGAAAAAACTCCGTCCCATAGTCTGATTTATCAAAAGTTTTTTTCACAAGAATTGATATGATATTAATGAACATCCTATCCAGCAAAGAAATTAATAATTATTTTATCAATGGAATTATTTGCATATCCTATTTTAATTTTCTGTGATGGATAACTATGCATGATGTAATTTTAAAAACATTTTTAGAATTTTCTCTCTAAAAAAAAATAATTTTATGACGAATAGAATGAAATAACGAAAAAAAGCGTTCGATATATGTTAGGTACGGTATATGTGGGTAGTAAATCGGAATTTGTCATATTACTAAAAAAGATGAATGCAAATATTTTGAACTGTCGATTACATAGCATCCGAAACAACAAAATTATAAATAATTTGAAAAAAAAATTGATATTAATTTTTACAAATAAATCATTCAGCGAAAAATTGCAAAAGTTTCCCTTTGTAAATTTTCATCGACCAATTTTTGTAGTGTGGCAATTGTATATGTCACAAACTTATAATAAAAAAAAATTGCAAAAAAAAAATTGCAACAAAAATAGATAGACTTACATGTTCGGAAGAGTTTGAATTTCTTAAATTTCTTTGGAACGTCTAATAGTGCACTGCGAATCGACAATATTTGGTAGATTTTTGATATCATTTATCTGAAAAATGCCTATGCGGTTATCAATTAATCAACCAGTCAATCAATGATGTCTAAATTTTCAAATCAACCGTATTATATTGAATCGTTTACTTCATCATTCGATAATTTATATCGATGAATAATTGGTAATTTTTTCGGTTCATACCGATGATCGATGGAATAGTACACAATTCTTCATATTCATCATGTGTAAGTGCTTTCTTACCAATCAGTTGATCATCACGAACAAATTCTGGATATATATTGATATCCTGCAAATAGGTAATTTTAGTTTCTTTCAAGAATAGATACAATAACAAATATATCAAATATGTTGTTATCTATTGTTGATATCAGTCAATTTCGAATATTATCAAAAAATTCTTGTTTAAATTTTTGCTTGAAAATTAAATAATCTTTGAAAAAAAAAAAATCGCAATTTCAGAAGTTATAACGAGTATGAGATTGTGTTGGATAATCTTGAAAATTTGCTGCTTCTATAAAAAAATGATTAAGCAATTAGATAATTGATATCATTTTTAAATAGGAATTTTAAGTGGTGAAATTTTTTTCCTAAAAATATTTAAAAATTGATGAAAAGGAATTATTGTTCTTATTGTTCAATAAATTTTCGGATCAGAAATTCTGCCCATTCATGAAAAATACAAACTTTTTGGAACATTTTCAATGGAATATTCGCTACTTAATGATTCTGAAATAATCATGAGTAAATTAATTGATAGCAAAAACTTTCATTTAAATTTTTTAGAAGTAATAATCGTAGAGCTTTTATTTTCCCATTTCCTTTGAGGTTAATTTTTCTGGAAAAAAATTTTATTTTTAAAAGGAACATTGAATATTAACGTATAAAAAGTTGCATAGCAATGTTTTGCGTATTGCAAATTTAGTTCTTTACTAAAGATTTTTGACATCCTAACGTGCCTTTTCTAAACTTCGGTAAGTTTTTATTTGAGAAATATGTTCTAGAGCTTTCGTTGAAAATGCTAGTTTATTTTACTATCCCATATTGAAATGCCGGATTCGATGTTTGGCTTAAAATTCAGTATCCAGCTCATTGTTCTAAAATGATGCAAACGAATAATCCATCACTGTAACCGACTAATTCAACGGAACTGATTGATTATTATAACTTATCTTGTCTCTTATAATAAGTAATTATAAGTATGAAATTTGTTAGATGTAATTTTCTATTTAAAAAATTTTTGCAGCATAATAATATATAAGCAAAAAAGAAAAAAATTGCTTCTTTAACAAGTTTTATATCACGCGCAATTGTTCAGAGATCTAAATTTAAGCGTAAGCTCGATTCACTGCTTATATCGAAGTTTAGATCTAAGCAAAATGTATTTAATACTATATTGAACAATTTCAGCATTCAACTTGTTTTGTACAAGCTACAGTAAAACATTAAAGAAATATTTTATTCAGAGGAAAATTTAAAAATTATACAAAGACCCATATGAGAAAAATTTTCGAAAAACCGATAAAGAATAAATCAAATTCAGGCGTCGGTCGCTTTTAAAATATAAATAAGGTTTTGCAATAATAGGCATCGATTTGTCTGAACGAAATTTAAGCTCACAATCATGTCTGAACGAAATTTAAGCTCTTCTGAAATTCACTGCAACAATTCAGGTTCGATCAATTCAAAAAAAAATTCAATTAGCTTTTTCGTAATGAATTTGCATGCATTGCAAAATATTTCAGATAACTCTCATCACGCAAAATTGTACAGGCATAAATGGTATTGTCACAAAGAATTTTCTATAAAAATCGAGATTCAGCAAGTTTTAACGGAAACTTTAGGAGCTAAAACTCGCATTATAGAATTGCATAAATTTTTTTCTATAGAAATCAAATTTAATTCGAATTTAAACTATAATATCAAACAATCTTATCATCCTCGTGAACACAATATTACAATATTAAAAAAGATTAAATTTGAAATGATCCAATTATAAATCAAAAATACGACACTGATACTATCGCGAAAATATTGTATAATTGCATGAAAGAACGACCAGAGAAACGTAGTTATCTAATATAATTTGAAACAATGAAATTAAATTTTTGACTAGAATTAATTGAAAATTATATTTATTATTTTCAAAAGCAAACTTTTTAAAATTTTCTAAAATGTTTTTTTTTGGAACACTTTCGGATTTGGAGTTGATTTATCATTTAATTAAATATTTTACCTGGTAGTAAAAATAATAACTCCTAAGAGGACGATAACTTACTCTGATACATTATGTGTTAATTATGTTAGCTAATTGATATATTTTGCATGTAATAATAGAACGAAATGATTATTTCATTTATTATAAATTAGTAAATGAAATAATCATTTCACTTTATTTTCGGAAGCGAAGTCTCAATCCATAATATATCAACGAATCATCATAGTTTTATTTTAAAGGAATAGCTAGAATTAGATTTCAACATAGTTTTAGATAAACAGGATTAATATCATTTAGTCAAGTGAAATTTATAATAATTCACTCGTTGATATTCTACACTGCAATGAGTCTCAATCTTTGAAACTTTATTTTCAAAACAATCAGCAGAATTTGTCGCCAATAAACGCGAAAAGGTTCCGTGATAAAAGGAATTACAAAGATTCATAAATGAGTGATATGTTAGAGAATATTAATTTGTAAACCAAGACGTTGTAAATCGATTCATATTAGTAAGTCCATTGTGTCTATGAGATTTAAATAAGAGGTTCATTTCACCAAAGTCATATTTCTTGTAGTCGCAGAACTGCATCGGGATCTTTCACCTATGAAGCAGAAGAGAGTCCTAAGTATCAGAATCATTTCTAAAAATGTGCTCTGCGAAGTTGGTTAACGGAAAATGCCAAAGATCATATTGGATCGCTGTCGTGTTAGAATAAATTATCGTATAAAAGTTTAGTTATCCAAGTTTGGGACTACTGTCTTTGGACTTTGTTTTTGAAAAATGTTCGGAATTTAAGTGGGATAAAGAATTTTCATATTTTTATCAGACATATACCAAAAAATCAAATATGATAAAAAATCAAAGAAATTAGCTAATTAAAAAAATATGTATATGATAGTTAAATCAAGCTGAATAGAAATAATCATTTGAATAATGATCTCTTCCAGTCTTGGGAGTATATATTTGATATTAATGTTGAAAATTTTTTCTGATAAATATTTGATATAAATATTTGTCGATATATATTTGATAAAAATATTTTTATATTGATATACATATTTCAAACATATATTTGATACAGATATTTAATATAAAAAATTTGTATATTTGATATAAATATCCCAAATATTCGGTATATGTATTTGATATATAAAATATTAATGATATATACATATATTTGATATAAGTATTTTTATTAACGACATTTACTCAATCTTTAGTTTGATTTCATCCTTGACTTTAACTGCTTGTTATGCTAATATTTTAGAAACAAGCGAAATATTTTTCATCTTTCAGATGATTGATAACAACGTGGACGCACAATAATAACAGAGTAGAATAATGAAATAAAAAAATTAAAATAAAAAAAATTCAAAATAAAAAAATAAAAAGTAAAAAAATAAAAAAAAAAATGAAATTGAGACTTTTTCTCGATAAAATGAAATCCAGTAGAAAAGTAAAAAACAAAAAACTCATTTAAATTCAAAGATCTATCATTTAGATTTCCTTCTCATTTTCTAAACCTCATTACTACATAATTTAAAATATATAATTTATTCATCATTCTTCATTAAAAGCGAGAAACAACGATTTATGATGTGCAGTTATGGAAGATTAAGTATATTACACTTAAAGTCTAATTCTTTAAGAGATATTTTAAAATCGAAATTTCGCTAATCTGATCCTTCATTATCAATAACAGCATAAACAACTGACTATTCTATTGATAAGGATCACAGCTTACATCAAAATTTAATTCCTTCATCGATATATTGCATTTAAAGTCTAATTTTTTTCATAGATTAAAAAATATATTCAAAATTTTTTTTTTCTTTTTTAAGTATTTTTCTTTTTTTAATTCTTTTTTTGATGGTATTAGAATCGAAATTTTACTAATCTGATTTTTTCATTATCAATAAAGGCCCGGATAGCAAGCTATTCCATTGATAAAAGTTACAGCTTATATCAAAATTTATTCCATTCGCCGATGTATAAATTACATATTTGTCATTCGTTATTTAACTCATGCATCACATTATGTCCATATTATATTAAAAATATGTAAATAGAAAATTTGAATAAACTGCTATTGCATTAATAAATCGGAGAAGAACTGAACTTTGATCAAGTATTAACAATGTGAAAATAAAGCAGCAAAATCATTCAAAAAATAGTAAACTTAAAAAAGAAAAAGAATTTTTGATGCAATTAATAAAAATTTTGGAAGTAGACAATTAAAATTATTATGCAAGAGGATTAATATTTTATAAATTTATTTTTTGGCCATGGGTTACATGGTTTATTGAACTTTATAAAAACGACTTTTTCCTCAGTTACAGTAGTTGTCATTTTGCTGGACTGATCAATTGCCTTTTAACAATTTGTAATTATATATTTTCAAGCACATTCTTCTAAAATACTTTTTAGAATACTACATCAAATTCCATTCGTTCAAACTACCATTTTTTGGTTGAAGTTATTCGAGAATCAGCATGTTATTTTATTATTTTGCAATCATTATTTTGCCATCATGTATCGCACAAACCCAAGTAAGTAAAGAAAGAAGTGATTGCTTTCAATATAGTTATTTCCTGTGGAAAGGAAATGATATTTTTAAATTGCGCGATTTTTATAATATATTTAATTTCTTTTGCTCTCTCAATTATCTTCGTTAATTCGAAGTAAAGTTTTGCAAGACATTTTGCAGCATAATATCAAAATATAATACCACACAAAAATTTACACACTTTATTCACTGAGAAAACTCAGAAATTGCAGTGAAAATAATCATCAAATCATGTTTAATATATATAAATGCAGAATTTTGCTTTCAAGATTCCGATTGTTTCAGGTACTAGACGAAAATGATCAATCAATTCAACCAAAAACAACTGATCATTTGAAGCAGATAAATATGACAAATCAATTGAATTTAAATGAAACAGTTTGGCACCACAAGTCTGCAAGCAATCAAGGAAATAGAAATATCACTAAAATTGGACTTAAAAATCGCGAAGCTGAAGAAGAGGAAAAGCAATTAAAGTGTAGCATATGCAGCAAGAAATTTAAATTTCCAAGCAAGCTTCAACTTCATATGTCAGTACATACAAGGGAAAAAAAATTCAAATGTGACATATGTGGCAAGCAATATCGATATCTATCTACTCTTCGCAATCATAAAGGGATACACGCAGGCATAAAATTCATATGTGATGTATGCGGGAAGCAATACTTTTATCAGAATGATTTTCAAAGTCATATGAAAATAGTCCACAAAAACAAAAAACAATTCAAGTGTGACATATGCAATAAGCAATTTCCGTATCGATCTTCTTTACAAGCTCACAAGAACGCACATATGGGAAAAAAATTCAAATGCAATTTTTGTGGCATCGTATACGGATATGTGCAGAATCTGCTAGCTCATGTGCGGAGAATACATACGGACGAAGATGAATCCAAATGTGATGAATGTGGCAAAATATTCAATCGAAACGATTCTTTGAAGAGGCACAAGAAATTGAAGCATAAAATTTCTACAAAAAATTCCTTGACGCCGATAGCCGATGTCTCTGCCACGGATATTTTAATAAAAAAAATAATTTCAGCTTCAATGCTATAAATTATTATATTTTGATTGATTAAATCATATTTTCATTGCTTTTTTTGACTCATTATTGTTTCTGTATTACTTTCCTACTTTTTTTTCGATGCTAGTATTTGGCTAAATTGAATACATTCTTTCAATATATTAATGCGATAAAAGTTTATCCAATGAATTTTTATGAACATTCGTCTTCTTCGCAGTGGATAAATAGCGTGGATATACAACACGTGGAAAAGCGCTAAGCATGATATGTTGCATGTTGCAAATAATTGAATAATAATTCTGTTGATAATGTTGGAACTTTTTTGTGAAAAGTGTAAGGTGAGCATTTTGTTGCCAGATACATATTCAATTACCCCTCAAATTGCTTGTGAAATATCTAATTTAAGTTGGGTTAAAGATATGAATATTGATACAAACAGCTTTATATAATGAAACATTTGGCCAGTATCAAGAGGAGAAGATATAGTGAATCTTTATGAATTTACTTTTGTAGCACAGCAGGGCTTGTTACAGTGATAAATGATCATTTGTTTTGATCTATATCAACACAAGTAATTCTACTCATATCAGCGATATCGATTATTTTAAACAGTTTCTTTTTGCTTGATGTAGCGTTGTTGTATGCTAGTATTAGTTTTATATCAACAGTAGCATTAATGAAATTAATGTTGTTTCGATAATCTATGGCAGGGTTTATTTTCATATTTTATAAGAGTGTATTCTATATAAATCTTGCTGTAGCATCTATGCAAAATAGATCAGTTTATTGCCATTATATATTTCTTAACTGCGACATGATTTAATTCTACATCACTTTTGAGTGCTTCCATATTTTTTAAAGTTTGTTTTATCTTACTAATCTCATTCAGCAAGGATGTGCTTTCGAGAATGCACATTAGCAGTGGATGAAATAACGTCATTAGGAAATAATATAATGTAAAAAAAGGTCAGTCAAGAATAATATAAAATAAATAAATCCGTAAGAAGAAATCATCTAACAGAGATGGATGAAGAACACTTTCGATTTTTTTTCAACGAGTCTTAAGATTCTCCGGAAAGAATGTTAATCGATGTTCGCAAATATTAATCATATTACTGTACAAATGTATTCGGGAAATTTCAATCGTTTGATTGCAAAATATTGATTTAGTTATCACAAATTGAAGGAAACAAAAAGACACAAATATAAAGGATTTTTCAATTCAGGTTCTTTTGCTGATGAAGACTGGAAAGTAAGATTATGATGTTATGCCGTTTTCACAACGGATTTATAAAACAACAATCATGCATCAATTTCAAAAACAAAAAGTAATGTAAGTAAGAACATTCTTACATTCTCAAAATAATGTATGGAGTTCAATTTATGATGAATGGCATTTTGCAATTTGTTTTTTTTTTGTTTTTTCTTCTAAAATTGCTTTGTTCAAATTCCACTTCGAGGTCAAGATACAATTAGCATAATCAGTTGACCTCTAGCAATTGACCTCTACGACTCTATTCTGCCAGTATCTCTCTGCATCGTTTGTCAATGTAGAATTCATTCAGGGCGTTTGAACGAACTGATCTTTTTGAATATAAAAGAATTAAATAATGCGAATGCGTTTAGACATTTTGTTTGTTTTCTTTGACAAGATTGACAAATTATGAATGAATGGCAACTGTATGAGAATTGGTTGGGATTTCTTTCATTCATGTAGTCTTCAATCCATCTCAGGGAGTTTTTGGCTATATTAGAAAATATCACCAAATAGCAGGTTTGGATGAACATGCAGCATTCATTCGCTAGTATTTTTTCCCTTTGTGTTTAAAAATTTGAAATAGTTTGAGAAATATGCAATATTAGAAAATAGAACAGACCCTGCTTGGTAGTAGGTATTCAAGTTTTGTGCAGTTTTTGAATGAAAAATTCTGAAGAAATTCCTTACGTGTTAAATCCAATAAAGGCTTAAGATGCTAATGGTTCAAAAATATAATAAATTAAATGATGCTATGACAGCTGTGAAAGACTAGCTCTTCCAAGGTCATCAACCACCTGCTGTTTTATGATTCATAACAATGTGAAAATAAAGCAGCGAAATCATTCAAAAAATAGTAAACTTAAAAAGAAAAAGAATTTTTGATGCAATTAATAAAAATTTTGGAAGTAGACAATTAAAATTATTATGCAAGAGGACTAAATTTTATAAATTTATTTTTTGGCCATGGGTTACATGGTTTATTGAACTTTATAAAAACGACTTTTTCCTCAGTTACAGTAGTTGTCATTTTGCTGGACTGATCAATTGCCTTTTCAATTTGTAATTATATTTTCAAGCACATTTCTTCTAAAAATACTTTTAGAATACTACATCAAATTCCATTCGTTCAAACTACCATTTTTTTGGTTGAAGTTATTCGAGAATCAGCATGCTATTTTATTATTTTGCAATCATTATTTTGCCATCATGTATCGCACAAACCCAAGTAAAGAAGTGATTGCTTTCAATATAGTTATTTCCTGTGAATAGAAATGATATTTTTAAATAGCGCAATTTTATGAATATATTTAATTTCTTTTGCTCTCTCAATTATCTTAAAATCTGTCATCAATCAATAGGACTTCCGTGAAAAAGCATCTCACTATTTCGGAGCTTGGAAATTGTTTTTTTTTTTACTGTCTAATGATTTCCTAGATCGATAATAGCTTTATAGGTTTGTGCAATATTGTATACGATATCACGCTTATGAAATGATGGTAGGATTAAATGTCCAAAAATTGGTCTCAACTTGGGTACAAATCTTCAAACGTTAAGCTATTCTAACACGACAACGAACAGAGCAACTAGGATTTTGATAAGACAAATTGACGGTAACAATATGAAAAAGCGATCCAACATGACTTCTTAGCGTTATCCGTCAATGACCTTGCGGATCACATTTTGAAAAATGATTTTGATGCTTCTTCTGCATAGAAGAGAATCTCGATACATTTCTGTGACTACAAGAAATATGCCTTCGGTGAAATAGCGCTCTTTTTTAGAATTCATAGACATAATGGAATTACTAATATGAATCGATTTACAAGGTCTTGGTTTACAAAATAATTTTCTAACATATTCATTTATTTATGAAACAGTATATTTTCTTTTATCACAGAACTTTTTTACGTTTATTTGCTACATTTTTAATTTCTTTTTCTTGATTATTTTCTAAAATTGATAAGTATCACTGTTTTTCATGATATGTAGTTAATGTTATACAGACGTTATTAAATTTTGCTAATTATTTTGGAAAAAGTTTTAAAAATTCGATCGGAGTGAATTCATTGTAGTGTAGAAATATATGAAAATTTTACTTGATTAAATGATATTAATCCTTTTTATCTAAGGTCATATTCAAATCTATTTCAAGACATTGCTCTAAAGTAAAACTATGATGATTCGTTGTTATATTATCGATTGAAATTTCACTTCTCGATGTTTCAAAGGAAATCATTTACATCGATATAATTTCTGACTACTTTAGTTTTGCTTTATTTAATATATGCAGTTTAGATAGTTATTTGTATGCAATTAATTTCTTATGTCCAGGACATCTTCATACAAATCAGCTGATATGAGTAAAATTAAATATGATATATGTGAAATAGGTCAAGTAAGAGCTAGGTTAGCAATATTGCACATGAAAACAGAGATTTCAGTCAGGCTTATGAAAGACAAAAAAGGACAGAAATTGTGAAAGTAAACTTTGAAAGTCGAATATTTGTGCATAGTGATGCATCTCAGGCTATTGGTAAAATTGATGTCAATCTGAATACGTTAAATGTTGATTTTTTAACGATTACAGGCCATAAATTTTATGGATCACGAATTGGTGCATTAATAATAAGAGCTGAAAGGAAGGTACCGTTAAAGGCAACGTTACGTCGCGGTAATTAAGAACATGGTAAACGTGAGGGGTACGTTATATTACTCTCAAAAAAATTTTTTTTTTAGTACAAGAATTTGGTAATTTGAAATTTTTATATTGTCCTTTTAATTCTATTAGTTTTGCCAAAATTTATATCAATTAAATAATACTCTTGTGTCATTGAGGAATAACAAAAAAAAAAGTATTTCTAATAGTCGAAGTTATTGATCAAGATGTTAATGATGACTTAAATAATAATTAAAAACATCCATGACTTAAATAATAATTAAAAATTTTTTTTATTTTTTCTTTTATAGCACAGAAAATACACCAGTGATCGTTGGTTTGGGAAAAGCAGCGCAAGTAGTATTAAATAGTCTTCAAGAATATTCACAGCATATGAAAAAATACGAAATTATTTCGAAAAACAGCTTAAAGTAAAGTGTTGAAAGAATTTTGTTAATTCAATACAGTTTGATTCTTCATCACTAGTTAATATTTCTTAAATTTCAATATTTCCTTACTTGAACTTTTATAAATCAATATTACCTTTATCTGTATCCGAATTTTAGGAAGTGCTCAATGATAAATGATGTTTGCCGAATACCAGTAGTGTGGCATTTGTGAAATATCCCGATAATGCTTCCGAATTGCTCTCTAAATGTAAATCATTTATTGCGAGTACTGTTGTTGCATGTCATGCTGCCACTAAACAATTAGTTTATTTATTTTTTTATTTTTAGATAATATTTTTTGAAAAAAAGATTTGCTGAAAATTTGAAATGAATTAAATCTTTTTTGATATTTGTGATTCCGTTACATACAAATATAGCCTTTATTTAGTTTTATACGATATTATAGACAATTTTGTATTTAACAAACTCATCAGTTATTGAATGTTTCTGCTTTTATGCAATTGTTGATCGATTAATCCACTTGAACTTTGTGAATCTTGATGAATTATCTACCACTTGTACTTTAAACTGCTAAATTATCGTCATTCTATCCTTTAATCGTTCTCGTGATTGAATTGAATTACTCCTGATACTACTGACACATTGACATTTGATACTGAATATTGATCCTGTTAACAGTATCGTGTTACAAAAATTTTCCCTCATCTTTCGATCTGTTAATAAAGTTTATATGCATTGTTTAATATGTGGGAAGTTTTTTTTTTTTTTAATATGGATAATCATCGATCTTGAAAGGCAACAATGACTTGCAATATTGTTAATTAAACAGAAGATTGATTATCAAGATAAGAATGGGAAACAGATAGTGCTTATACTATTTTAAACAATTCATATAAGTATTAAGTTCTTGCATCATGATTAACATGAATTTCAACATATTAAACAATGCATATAAACTTTATTAACAGATCGAAAGATGAGGGAAAATTTTTGTACCACGATATTGTTAAATGATTTTTTATTTGTATGAAATATTACAAATTTCTACTCTCCAAAATATTTTGATTATTCCGCTCTCGTTATATTACAAAATATTCCCGATTTTACTATATATTACAAAATATTTCTAATTATTCTACTCTCATTATGTTATAAAATATTCCCGATTTTATTGATAATATTTTAATATCAGAATATTGCGAATATCCCATTCCCATGGAATAATCCATATTCCATAGAATGCAGTATATTTTTATGTTGTCGCAGATAACATATCTTATGTCAAAAATTCAACAAATATCGATTAATTTATTCAATCCTTTTTATGCCTTCCAATAATCAGATTGCCTAATATTAGCTGTATATTTTGCATTTTCTTGAAAAAAAAATGTTAAATTTCATTCCGATTTTTTGGACATAGAATCAATAGCTCATCACCTTAAATCTAAAAATTGCAAAATATATCTATCTGCCATAATCTCGTATAATATTTGGTAATATCGTCAAATAATTTTTACCTTATATTTAGTACTTCAGCTATTTCTACTGCAGATGTTCCCAAATATTGATGGCATATGGTATTCCGGATCAGGTAGCACTTCGGACGGAGCGATATCGGTAGAGATTCAACAAACGATATAGTGAATCGAATAGTGAATGAATTAAAGGCAATTATTTTTATGGGTAAATATGGCACTTCACCATTAAATGTCTTCAATAAAAGACCCATTTCAGGTTTTTGATTTGATGGTTGATTGATTTTTTGAAACTTTTTTTGGCATCTAATGGCTTAGATTATTTTTTTAATTTCTTAATTATTGAATGGATTATTTATTTAATTTAATTGCTCTTTGTTCTTTCATAAAAACTAATCTTTGGCACGCTTGCTAATTATTATTTATTTATTAGTCATATTACTATTTAAATCTAAATCTTTGAAGCTAGCTTTAAATAATTTATTTTAAAAAGTTTTTATTTAAATCTAAATCTATGAAGCCATCTTTAAATTAATTTAAAAATTTAAATTGTTTACTATTAAAGTAGTTTTAATTAATTTCAGGTTAATTATCGAAGAAAAGCCTTGATCTAACATTCCATACATATATATATATATTTCGTAGTTTGAAGTAGTGATGTAGAAATTTTGATTTTTTCGGCTTATTTTATTTTATAAAAAGAAATCTCTTCCTGATCAAATTTATACCATGCTCATTTTTCATTCCATCTGAGAACAATTTCATTAATTTCACTTCTTTCTTTTTTTAAGTTATCATTCGTCTATTTCTATAAACTGTTATAAAATAGTTTCAACTTTCAAATTTTGATTTTTGTTCTCCCACAAATCAAATTTTTTCATATTTTACATTATTATATTTTGAAATTTTAATCATTTGGAGAACTCTGCATAAAAAAACATGCCTTTTATTTATATTATTAGCTATATTTATGGTATTGAGTATAATGATTAATTAGCTATATTTATGGTATACACTGAGAGTAATCTTGATCTATTTTGGAATAAATACTATTTTATTTTATCATTTCATATTTTCATAATTACATGCATTATCTATTGATTTTTTTTTTTTGCATCATTAAATTATATTTTCATGCTTCTAATTTTTAAATGCTTTAACACTTCTGATTTATCATAAAATCTTTTAATTATCGAATATCATAAATGCAAACATATTTTTGCACTTTTTTTCGTAAAGCCGAAATTTTTATGCTTTTAATCTTGCTTTGCATTGATTGTTAAGATAACGCTGATGGATGAATAATAAAAAATTTCCGCTTCTATCATCAATCAGAAAAACAAGCAAATTTTTATTTCATACAAAAAATCTATAAAATATTGCAGGGAAAAGAAAAATATATGGAACAAGCATATTATCATTCGTAATAATAATAAAAAATATGCTTTTGAAATAGAAATTATAATTCTATTTATTCAAATACTTTATAAAATTTACTTTCTCTTGACTAATTCAGAAAAACGAATCATTTTCTAAAAAATTTCAATGAAATTAATATCAGAATCATCACTTTTGACATATTTTTTTTCATTACTTATGGTCGATGAATACTATAATTTGATGATGAAACGGACGAATCGAAACGTCGAACTATAATTTATAGAATCGAAGTGCTATAGAAGATCAAATTATTACTTCTATGTGTATAAAATTTTTGGATTTTAAATTCTTGAATGTTCGCGAATCAGAAAAACTAGCAAATCGTTGCTTTGTTCGAAACTCAATATTCGATATATTTTTGATAGCCCAGTTCAAATTTGCGAAAAAACTCCGTCCCATAGTCTGATTTATCAAAAGTTTTTTTCACAAGAATTGATATGATATTAATGAACATCCTATCCAGCAAAGAAATTAATAATTATTTTATCAATGGAATTATTTGCATATCCTATTTTAATTTTCTGTGATGGATAACTATGCATGATGTAATTTTAAAAACATTTTTAGAATTTTCTCTCTAAAAAAAAATAATTTTATGACGAATAGAATGAAATAACGAAAAAAAGCGTTCGATATATGTTAGGTACGGTATATGTGGGTAGTAAATCGGAATTTGTCATATTACTAAAAAAGATGAATGCAAATATTTTGAACTGTCGATTACATAGCATCCGAAACAACAAAATTATAAATAATTTGAAAAAAAAATTGATATTAATTTTTACAAATAAATCATTCAGCGAAAAATTGCAAAAGTTTCCCTTTGTAAATTTTCATCGACCAATTTTTGTAGTGTGGCAATTGTATATGTCACAAACTTATAATTTGCAAAAAAAAAAAAATTGCAACAAAAAATAGATAGACTTACATGTTCGGAAGAGTTTGAATTTCTTAAATTTCTTTGGAACGTCTAATAGTGCACTGCGAATCGACAATATTTGGTAGATTTTTGATATCATTTATCTGAAAAATGCCTATGCGGTTATCAATTAATCAACCAGTCAATCAATGATGTCTAAATTTTCAAATCAACCGTATTATATTGAATCGTTTACTTCATCATTCGATAATTTATATCGATGAATAATTGGTAATTTTTTCGGTTCATACCGATGATCGATGGAATAGTACACAATTCTTCATATTCATCATGTGTAAGTGCTTTCTTACCAATCAGTTGATCATCACGAACAAATTCTGGATATATATTGATATCCTGCAAATAGGTAATTTTAGTTTCTTTCAAGAATAGATACAATAACAAATATATCAAATATGTTGTTATCTATTGTTGATATCAGTCAATTTCGAATATTATCAAAAAATTCTTGTTTAAATTTTTGCTTGAAAATTAAATAATCTTTGAAAAAAAAAAAATCGCAATTTCAGAAGTGGTATAACGAGTATGAGATTGTGTTGGATAATCTTGAAAATTTGCTGCTTCTATAAAAAAATGATTAAGCAATTAGATAATTGATATCATTTTTAAATAGGAATTTTAAGTGGTGAAATTTTTTTCCTAAAAATATTTAAAAATTGATGAAAAGGAATTATTGTTCTTATTGTTCAATAAATTTTCGGATCAGAAATTCTGCCCATTCATGAAAAATACAAACTTTTTGGAACATTTTCAATGGAATATTCGCTACTTAATGATTCTGAAATAATCATGAGTAAATTAATTGATAGCAAAAACTTTCATTTAAATTTTTTAGAAGTAATAATCGTAGAGCTTTTATTTTCCCATTTCCTTTGAGGTTAATTTTTCTGGAAAAAAATTTTATTTTTAAAAGGAACATTGAATATTAACGTATAAAAAGTTGCACAGCAATGTTGTTGCGTATTGCAAATTTAGTTAAATCATGATTGATATACATTAAAAAAATAAATGATTCTATAATAAACAAAATTTGATAATTATCGAAATTTGCTTACACATTTACAGTCCTAGTAAATTTCCAATTCTAATTTTGGAGAAAATCGTAACAGGTTGCTACAAAAAAAACATTGCCATATCCAGAATTGGAGAAAATTGGAAAAAGTCTCTATTATTAAATAAGTGAATGAAAGGAAAGAAAACAATAAAGAGTACTGACGTAGGAAAGATCAAGTTGATGCAATCAAATTCTTTAGATTTTATCATAATTTCTTAAATTTTGTCGATTTCTATTATCAATAAAGATAAAATTAGTAATTGTGAACTATCTCACTGATGAAAATTATTATTTATGCTAAAATTTAATCCTTCCATTGATATATATGTCAAAAGATTTGTCATTCAGTTATTCGACACATGCATTACATTATGTGCAAATAGATTTCCACTTTATTGATGCTTATTTTGTTCATCCTTTGTAAAATATACATATATTTAGACATAAAAGTTCTATTACATTAATATACTAAAGAAAGATATTCAATTTTGAGCAAACATTAGCAGTAAATAAATAGTAAAACGATCCAAAAAAAAACCGAAAAAAAGCGATTGATATTCAAAATATTAAAGCAACCTTATAAGAAAGTTTTTGAAAATTTATACGCAGCCAATCTTTTTTTATGAGATAGTTTAATAAACTATTTATTAAAAGATTTCTTTCACATTCTCAGAAAATTTCATTCTTAGAAATTATGCATTTCAGAGAACTGCAAAATCATCATGAATTATAAGGATCACTAGCAAATAAGTAGACTTGCTAAATCTGTTGCAATAGTTCATAATGATTATATGATCGTTGATAAATTAAGGCACAACAAGAACATTAAAGTCGAAAAAAATTTTTGCCTAATTAATATCCTTTGAATCTCAAAAGAATTTCATTTGACCAAATATTGCAAAAATTATCAAAAATAAATTTTTAAGATAAAAAAGAAGAGATCGAAACAAAAAAAACTTGTCAGCTTTTTCAGATTACAGATAAAAATCATGTATAGAGTATATTACCACAAATGAATAAGATAACACAAAGTACAATACAATGAAATGTGAAATTCCGTTCTATTATCATTCAAAATTTTTCATTCAGTTTCCATTAATCTTTTTTGACACTTAATCGATATGCGATGAGAGGAGATGATAGGCAAAACAGTTCATAT
>SNRZ01000270.1:0-39946 GCA_008729115.1 Dirofilaria repens | reverse complement strand
AAAGAAAAATAAAAATAAAAGAAATAAATATAAAGTAATATATTTGAATAAAACGGTAGTTTTCGCTAAAATCGTGAGGCGAAGCAGAGAATTAGTGATAGATTAACGTTACTGGGTATATGTTGTATTTGTATAATCGTGAGGAGAAGCAGAGAATCAGTGATAGATTTAACATTGGTGGGTATATGTTGTACTTGTATATTTACTGTATAGTGTAAATGTAGGCTAAAATGTTGGTTCCTTATGTCTATGAGCTATAAAAACGAGCTCCATTTCACATGCGCTACCAAAGCACTATTTCTTGTAGTCGCAGAACTGACCAAGAATCTTCCTTTTAAGCGGAAGAAGAAGATCCTGAGCGCCAAAAGCATTCTTAAAGATATGCTTCAATAAGGTGATTAGACAGCGATATCGAGTGTTATTTAATTTCCTTTTTCCTTTGAGCAATGTTATCGTCATTAAAATTTCTTATTGGTATCACTATTATTGGTCTTGCAATCGTGCGTTCGTTGATGTACTATTAAATTTATCGTAATTAATGCTTTGTTTACTTATGTTTAAGGTGCTACCATTGAAAGACAGAAAGAACTCTCAATTTTTGTCGAAGTTCGGCGACAGTATTATTCCTTTATATTTCCTATCTATTCGTGCATTTAGTTTGTCATTCATTATCTTAAGTGATTATGTAAAGCGTGCCAAAAATAATCCATCTGTTATCATCATAGAATTTCTATTGTTAACATGAAAGCGATCGTTATTTTGATAAGAAATAAAGATGGCTAGTGTCAAAGAAACAATTAACATAACATCAAAGAAACAATTAGCACGTTTTTTTTTATTATTATTCTCCATAAATATCAATTACAACAAGTCATGTTTATTATATAAGCAATTGCATCGTTTTCGCCACTATATAATACAGTATGAGGTGAATTACTATGAGCTGAATGTGAATCTTCCATAATCGTATTTCAGCACTGTGCTACTGTGAAACTTCTGCTTGTGCATGTTAAGTTTATGTCTAGAAAATTACAAAATTATCTTATGTTCTAATTGTTGAATCATTGTAATCTATATGATTTTTTGAAATTTATGACGAGATCAAGTATAATGATTAGTTTTCACGTTTAATGATCTCGAACCAGATATAATTATGTGTTAGACCCTTGCATGTTATAGCTTTAAAAAAAATTGCTTAAAATAATTCAATTAGTGTAATTGATATTTAACTTTTTCTTAATAGTTTACTTTCTTAATAATTTACTAAATAATTTCATCGAGAGAAAAAATTAATGATATCAAGGATATAATAAAGAATGCTTTATTTGTTGATACTTGAGTAATGGGAGTGATGGGAATTGAGAATACGATTTCGCTCTTCTACATACAGTAATTTTAGTTGATCTGAAAGATGATCTTAAACCGAAAAACATGTTTGATACGTGGAAAATGAAAAATATTTGACATTCAATTGATTAAATTTCCCGTTGTAAATTCATTGACAACAAAAATCTGCATGGGGCCATGACCCAGAAATATGAGACATTTCATTTCACTAATACAGAAACAGCTAGTTTATCAGAAGCATACTATCATTAAGGTAAAGAATACTAAAAGATTAAGTAAATTACTTAACAAATTCTGAGAAATATTTTCTGGAATCTCTTTGACTTGTTGGAGTGTAATTTTCCGGATTGTGCCGAGTCTTGCTATTGATATTATATGTAAGAATTCTGTCAAATCTGAGGTAAATAAAATTAAGAAATACGACGTAAAATTTTTTTAAACACAGGCAAATGAAAATTACTTTTTCGGATGATCGCTTTCTTAAGTAACATATCCTATATCTGACATCAATGATAAAATAAATTTTTTCTTTTTTGAAAATAAAAGATGTATTCAAAAAGCAAACTATTCAAAGGCAAACTACAAAGAAATCTTTCCATATATAAGAAGTATTAAATTTAAACTGTATCGGATTGAGACTATACATTTTACAGAAATTATTGATTAGCGATCGGACCAATATTTGCTCCTTTATTTTACCGTACTTCTTCAAATGTGTAAGTTCATTAAAAATAGCTTCTTCGTGTATATAACATTTACCGATCTTCTTATCTATTATTATCGAATTTTACAATATTAGCAGTAATGCTTTATGGAAAAAATTTTTAAACTATATTATGGGAACAATTGATCTTCCTTAAATAAAGGAAAATTGCATGCAATTTACTGATATCACCATATAATTCCTCTATAGCAAATATTTAGTATCAAATCAATTTCATAAATGAAATTACAATTCATTTGAAACAAGCTAAGTATCAATCAATTTTTTTATTCATTCACCAGACTGGATAAATCAATAGTTCTTGAACTTCGGGAATAATATTAACTTGATACGAAATATTTATCAGTAAAGAAGTAATGATAGCATTACATTAGTATACTGAATGGTTATTCAGTATAAAAGCTGATATATAGCCATATATAATGGGGAGTGATAATTTTCACTTAACATCGTTATACAGTAGATTATCAACAGTACTCTTCCAGATTCACTTTTAATAATGAATATTACTGAGATGAATATGTGTATCAAAGTATTTTTTCTTTTTTGTTTTTATAAATTTGAGCATAATTTATTTGTTTGTAAAATTGATTAAAGTCAAAAAACGAAAAAAATTATTGACCATTTAAATTTAAAACTAAAATCAACTGCGCTTGCCTGAATGTGAAATATTACTTACTCATCCCATAAACGCTGCTACTTTGTGGATTATCATTAATTTGTCTTGCAACATCATTATCATTACTGCTCCAATTTTTATCAATTCTTGTCACTTCCATGAATTTTTTTTTCAGCTTTTCTCGTTTTTCACTTTTTCCGCATGACTTCTCATTTTCTTTCAATTGCTTCAATCGAAGACTGTATTCATTTCTTAATTTTTTGAAATATTCCTAAAAGATGTGCAATTTTTTTTCAAATTAAAAATACATCAAAAAAAGTTTCATCGTTTTTTTAACAATTTTTTTTGCAGGTTATTTTTACTGAAAGGACTTATTCATCATAGTTATGAATTTAGTTACAGTACGATCAAAACTATTGTGATCTTAAAACATAAAATATAATAACCTTATCAAATAGTTGATAATGTTGTTATTAATTCAAATCTAGTAATTTTTATATGCTTTTTTCACTATTTCAATTTTTGGTTTTATCGCAATTTCAGTGGAGTATATTATCAGAAGATTAACAATATAATAATGATAAAATATTACTTGTATACCTTGATGATTTTTCTTTTTTTCTATTTACATCTTCGACGTTCACGTCATCTTCTGATGTCCAATAATTATTGCATGCAAAATCGTCGTCGTTAACTTTATCCATTTTTTCATTTTTCTGGTGAATATTTTTCAAACTTACAGAAATCTTTTGAATTTTTCTTTTTGAATATTAATTATTTATTCGAATTTAAGGAACATGTCATCAATATAATATATTTCATCTTGTTTGTTGAATTCTTCCGGATAATTTAAAAATTCTTTTGTTAGCAATAACGGGCCGTAATACTTCAAAAATTTTTCGCTTACTTCTAACTGTATTTTTGGCAAATATTGTTCAAGATCTGCAGTACTTGTTGCTTTAGGTATAAGCTGTTGTACCGGTGTAGTAGATTGATATGATTTTGTGATATTGGTATCATCATGAGATTGAGGCCTCTAAAATAACTGATCACAAATTTTGAAATTAATTCAAAATAAAAACAATTTTTTAATCAATCATTTGATATAAAGTTTGAAATTCAATTAATGTTTTGATTTGACTTAAAATAAAAATAAAACCAAAACTTAAAATCTAAAATTTTACGATTTTACAATTGTTTTATGATAATTTCAATATTTTATGGTTTAATATTATTTTTTTTTTTTTTTGCTTGGATGAAGTCGAACTATTTTTAAGGTCGAATATAAGTGGAATGAAGATATGAAAAAAGCCTGGATATTTTATTGATTATGGAAGATACGATTAGTAATATGCTGCTGCAAATTAATCATTTAAAATTTCTCGGTTTCAATTATTAAAAGAATAAAATTAAATTATTTCAGCATTTTAATATTATAAAATTTCGCATAGGATGAAAACAAACCGATGTATTAGTAGCTGTAGCTCGACAAATCTGTATTGTGGTTTGTGTTTCTTGATTTGCATTCTCCGTTTTAGTTATATTTTTGACATCTGATATTGCCAATTTTCCGGATTCATTAGATGCCTGATTTCCATTGACGATACACTGTATGTCTATCTTTTCCTACTAAATAAGTAAAATAGTTAGTTCAATTATAGATGCAATTATTAGTTTCAATTATCCAGATGCAATTATTAGCATTTATCTTTAATTTCATGATGCTTACGTAAAAATAATTTCAATTCACAATGTAATATCATTTATTATTTGTGAAAATCGACAGCTAACGATAAAATAATATGAGGATGTTTTTTTTTCACTTTAAAAAAAGAATTTCTATTGAAATTTGATAAAGCTTTTAATATTGATTTTAGCAAAACTTTATGAAGCTTTAATGTCGTATAAAATTCAAGAAAAATTAAGAATGAGACAACAACTTTGACAACAAGTTACCTTCTAAGATCTGATGCTGCAATTGTGATTTTGCTTCCTTCCTCATTTCTTCAGGTATTTCCGCAGCTAACTTAGCATTTTGTCGCAGTCGTAAATATTCTACAACCATTTCGTGATTCTTCTGCATCGCCAAATCTAATGGTGTCAAGAGTGTACCCTAAAATACATCGTTTTTTTGAGCAATTTGAATATAATTCCAAATTGATTTTCAATTTTTCTTTCCCTCATTTACCTTATATAACATCAGTGAATTGACAACAGCATTTCGGCCGCATAATAGAATCACCATTTCCATATTTCCGGAAGCAGCAGCTAAATGCAATCCGGTTCGACCTTCATGATTTGCTACATTTACTGATGATGGATGTGAAGCGAGCAAATATTCTACACCTAAAAAAAATTAACATCTGATGCTAAAGGAAGTGCTATTTGAATAATTTTAAAATGATTAATTCTATGAATATTTGTAAATTTGAAGATATTTGCGACAATATTTAGACTACTATTATTACCATCACTAGATAACATTATCAGAATACTATGGCCAGTAATAGAATGAATGTTAAGATTAATGATAACGTGAATGACATTAATGTTAATTAATTCAATAGAATAAGTTTGAATGTCGAGTAGATATCTCATACGAATTTTTTGAAAAAAAATTTTTTATAGCATATTAATAAATCAATTCTAAGAAATTAAAGTGAATTTTTTATGATGCTAATACGAAATTTGAAAATAGATGTAAATGATTCTGTTGATCAGCTTGAATAGCTTCATGTATAGATAGATCACATCGATTTTGAATTTCATAGCTCCCACCGAAATGCTTCAATAATTTAAGGATTCTCAATTGACCTTTGGCTGCAGCACAATGACTTGGACAACGAAGATAACGATCCTAAAAGAGGAAAGAACTTTGAAACTTTAGTTTGTAATTAAACTTTAGTTGTGGAAACTTCGTAATCTTCATTTTTGGTTCGGAATATTTCGTAAATGAAATTATAACCGATATAGCATATCATTGATACCTGATGATTTACTTCAGCTCTATTCAACAGAAGTAATCGTGCACATTCATAATGACCCAATGTTACAGCATAAAATAATGCAGTATCACCATTCCGATCAACTGAATTAATAATAGACGGATCCAAGGTATTGATAAGATATTCAATGATATGTGCGTGCCCATGGCTCGCAGCGCAATGTATCGTACTTAATTGATCTCGGTCAACCGCATATATATCTCCTCCAGTTTTTGACAGGATAATTACTATTTCCAGATTTCCTGAATCATAATTAATTATTGCTTTTGGTTATCTAAAATAATCTCTATTGGCTTCCGATTAATTAAATTGAAAAAATGGAAAATAAAAAAATAAGTTGGATTTTAATTTAATCCTGCTAACATCAATTTAAGTTTGTCAGATCTTTTCTTTTTCTAAGTCCAAATACATCAATATAAACTTTTCGAAGAAATTACAGAAAAAAGCTTATTTTTATAATTTATACTCCATATCATTTTCTTTTTACTTATTTTTTACTTGAACTTGTCAACGAGAAATATCTTTCTTTACGTATATTTTTCAGGAGATAAATTTACAATACTATTCATTTATATTTTTAAATAAAAACTTATCTGATTATTTATTTTTTGGAAAAAATTTAAAAAAATAATATTGTAGGAAAATTATCACAAAAATAATCATTACTTGCAAAAAAAATTATCATGAAAAATAATGTCATAAAAAATATCGCAAAAATTATCATAAAAATATGATGTTATTATTTTTTTAATTTAAAGTTATCAATTTGCTTTAATTCCTTTGCAAAAATTGTTTACAGAAACTATAGTTTGCAGAAAATCAATTTATCGTAATCTGCTAATAATAAATTTACCGTAATCAGCGGAACAATAAAGTTACCACATGACAAACGAGTTTACCATAATTTGCGAAAAATAAATTTATCTAACTAAATTCATCATAACATGTCGATTTTTTTTCAGAAATTCAATTTATCTACTAAATATTTTATTTTTGGAAAAATTTGCATGAAATAAATCTACCATAACTTGCAGCCCATAATATTGGTGTCCTACCATCTATATCTCGAGCATTTACTTTAGCACCATATTTTAGCAAAACATGCAACATTGCTTCACAACGTTCCAATGAAATATTTTCAGCAGCTGCAGCATAATGCACTGCTTGTGCACCCTATGATAATTTATTTAATATTATAATTTTGAATTTTCCTTTTTTTCCTTCAAATTAATTTACATAAATTATAAATAAAGCATAAACTTCGATGAAATATTTTTTAATTTAATTGTTCGAAAATATTTGAAACTCGTTTATTTAAAGAATAAACTTCGCTATCAATGTTATTCAAATGAAAATGATTAAATATAAGTGATTGTATTTATAAGTCAGGTAGATATTGATTAAAGAATCAAATAACTAATTTATAATAGATATATTAATCAGCAAATGATCACATTATTTGATTTAGGAATGGCTAAACAACTAATTGATAAGTTAATTTAAATAATTTAGTATATATGTAAAGAAATAGATGAAATGAAATTTTCAGAGAAATTCAAAACATGCCTGATTATCGGCACAATCAACTTTTGCACCATTTTCCAACAATGTTACTAATGCTTCCAACTAAAATCTTATCATTGATTATTGATTAATTAATAAAATTTGTAAATTTATTCGAATAGTGTTATCAGCATTGATTATAATTAATATTGATTATGTCATTGATGACTGTTAGACGAAACATATTCTGGAAATGGATCCGATTGTTAATTAAATTCTATTTTGAAAATACTTATGATATCAATTATTTCATAATAGTATTTGTCAATATCTCGAGAAAAAAAACATTGATAAGCATCGGTTCGGATAATTTCGCTTATGCGATTATTTCGTTTCAAAAAAGTTATTTTGCTCAAAGATATTTAGCTTTCTCAAATATTTAAATCAAAAAAACCTGCCCACAAACAACAGCCCAATGCACGGCGGAATGCTTATCCTTATCCACATGATTAATTTGAATACCATTTTCTATCATTAATATCAGTATACATATAATGTGTGTATTTTTTTTAAACGCTGGTTTCCGCTCATCGATGCTATTAATAATGGGGTATAACTAAAATTACTTATATCAGTATAATTGTATTAATTAGCTTTGATTTTAAAGTGAAATATAATTGGCTCAAATTTTAGATGAGTGAAAAAAGTAAGTTTCAAATAAATATTATAAGAGAATTAATCCATATAATAAGAGAATCAATCCATATAATATTAAAGAGAATCAATTACGGTATTTCGGTAATACGGTATCTGCTTGTGGACTTAAAAAAGAGACAAAGAGACACGTTGTACGGTACTCTTTAATTTCCACTCAATTTCACTTGGAAATATAATAATATCATCTATCATTAATGCATTGCATTCCGATACATTACCATTATCACTATCATAATTGATTGTTCTATTTGTTCTGAAATTTTTACATGAAGGGAAATTTTTATGAAACACAAACGATTATAATTTTATTCTAAATCGTCATAATTTAAAAAAAAAAAGAAAAAAGTGCGAAACTAATTTTATTGAATTTTAAAAAATCAATTAAATATGATATTTAAAAATATTCCATTTAATTGCATGTGTCTTTTTTTAATTATATTATTTGTTAGAATAAAATTATAATCGTTAAATTTTGAAAAATTTTAATTTATGACAATATGCTAACAAAACTATTTTCTTTTATGTTCATTAATTTATCAATGATTATGTAATCAAAAAATACAACATATAAAACAAATAAGTTATATCTTTACTAGACTTATTACTTTTCGTCCCTTGTAAATCATTTTTCTAAATTGAACTATTATAAAAGCTTTTTATCAACTTAACTTTACTTTTTATTATCTATGTAAAAAGATAATTTGTTGACTTACTAAGGAAGTTGATAATAGATATTCAATTAAGGTGATGAAAATCATGCGTTTCTGAATTACTGTTATCATAAAATGAAGCTATTGATTATGGTAATAAAAACAATAGATTATTAAGGCTTACAAATTAGCATCAACAAATTAATTTTAATAAATCTTTTCTCTGCGACAATATTTGTATAATTAATTTTATTCTATTATAATTTATAACAAAAATAAATTATAAATTTTAGTAAAGAATAATAATGAATGAACAAAAAACTATATCAAGATTAAGCAAATCAGATTGATTAATTCAAAAATTCTAAATTCATTTCGATAATTTCTTTATCTATAAATTTGATATTACATCAGAATTAAAAGAAAATTGACAAAACATTGAAATAAATAATACCTTCAACAATAGATCACGCTTATTTATAAATAAAACACTATATGATATTGACCGCCAAATGGCGATATCAATAAATCATTCTCGATAATTTTTTTTTTCTGAGCATTTACAACTTGTTGGCGTTGTCTGCTGAAATAGCAATTCTCAAAACCTTAAATACATTTCTTATATTGCTCTAATTCTTCCTTTTCATCTGGACCAGAAATAATACCTGAACCGGAAAGCATGCAAAAATAATTGAGAAAATAATCGACAAAATTTGATAAGTTATCAATTAAAGCAATTGCTGCGACTGAAATAATAAAACTGAATTCGAGAATAATTCATACTAATTTCCAAATTAAACAAAAACAAGTGACTAATAATTGCAATACCAAAGTTAATTATCAGCTTAATTAGATATTTTAGAAATTTATAATTATCAATTAATTGACGGTCGAAATGGATAAGCAATGAATGGAGTTTCTCTTTTTTAAGAAAAATCAATATATGGATTATATTATTTTTATCATACATTTTCCGATGATTGCTTATTCGATAATTGCTGAAATTGCCTCCTTTGATTGTATATGTGATAACTTGTTAATCTTCTCCTGTGATTGTGTGTCTGATAGTTTCTGAATCTTTTACTGTGATTGCGTATCTGATAATTAAGATATATGAGTTATCGATTGCTGGCATAATTTAAATTTTTGCTTATTATTAAATTGATAGAATAATTTAAGAAGAATGCAGTTTATAATTTAGATACAGATTATTGTTAAAATGAGTAAAATATAATTATATCTGATAATTTCTGAATTTTTTTATGCGTTTGTATTATCAATAGTTTTTATGTTATGATAATTATTTCATGTTTTGTGATTTCTTTATTATCAATAGTTCTAAATGATAATTTACTAGTGCTGGTACACTTTTTACATTTGTTATTTAATATTGTAGAACTGATTGATGCAACTGCTGATAAGGTTCGATCATTTTTAGAAATTGATCTATTCATTGCTTCTGTTGAATGAGTTTTTTTTTATCAACCTGGAAGTGTATGTTTATTCTTTATTAATTGTTAGCATAGTCGATTTATCTTTCATTAAATTGATAGATAATTTAAGCTTCGTTTTTCATGATGATCTAGGTTTATACTCAATTAAAATTCTTTCTTCAACTCGAAAAATCTTGGGCATATGATTTATCAATTGCTGATGTAATTAAATATATCTTTCATTGAACTGATCGAATAATGTAGAAATGAATTGTTAATAGATTAATTGTTGGTGTTATAATTATGATCATTAACTGCTAGACAATCTAAATTTACCTTAATCATTTTCTAAAAAAATTTAGCTTTTTTCCATTTCAGTCATTTTTCAAATATATCTCAATTTAGGCTTAAATTTATTTCAGGCTTTACAAACTTTTAAATAATTTAGCCATATAAGTTATCGATTGTTGAGATGATTTAAATTTTTTACTTCATTAAATTGCTAGAATAATTCAGGAAGAAATTTTATAATTTAACAAGGGTATTGTTGCAATGAGTAAAATATATTAATATAATTTAAATACACTTAACATAATTAAATACATTTCAAAAGTTAACAAGTAAAAACTGATTGAAAAACTTTTAATTGCCTTTTACATGAACATATAACTGAAACAGCAATTAAAGATGGCAGTATTATACCATGAATATACTATCCGCATCAATTGGCATAGATATTTAAAATAATTCAAACAATCTTTTAAATAATATTTTACAATTAATTTTTATATTCGAATAATTAATTTACATAAATATAAAACGCTTTTTCTTTTTTCATATTTTTTAGTCATCGAACGGAAAATATGCAAATTTGTAAATTAATATTTTATTCTTAAATTTAAATGTAAAAACAGATATATAAAATTGTATGATGGAAATGTTAAGAAAATTGAACAAATGTAATAAATTAGGAAAGAGCTGAAAATTATTTTTAATCAGTATCAATTCATTCAATCAAATAATTGCAAATTATCTTGCATATTTATCAATCAGAATTTTTCATTGGGAACTTTTCTGAAAACCTCAAATTGTATTAAAATCTTAATTAATTTTATTTTGATAAATTATTGATTAAATCATTTTTTATCAATTCACCAGCAATTTATTTACGCAAATTATAAATTAATGATTGTTAGATCAATACATGATATTTATCGATAAAACCTTGCAATTCAGAGGAAATTTTAATCAGATTAATTTTCAAAATTTTACTTCTTTTTATGTAACATCAGCTAATTTTTTTCTTATTGTTTTTTTTTATTACATTGGCTAGGCCAAAATGTTGCAAAATATTCTGCTATTATGCATTTTTAATTTTCATTCAGTTTGTGATGTATAAAATTTATGATGCAGTTTGATTTAAATCTATGAAATATATGATCTGATCTAATTTTCGATTACTGTTTATTGATCTAATTGGTAAAAAACCAATTCAATATTAAAGGGTCATATTTCTCAGTAGTCTAAATCGACTTAAAAGTTAGTAATCATCAGCGATATGAACTTATGAAAATAAGGATATGATAAATTGTGTTTTGACTCTTTTACGGAAATCTTTAGAGATAAGAGGAATTCTTAAGGGGAAGTTTCTTTTTTTGATACTTGGTAATCATTAAAAAAGACCAATAAATAATGATTGGAAATTCGATTAGATCAATAAACAGTAATCGAAAATTAGATCAGATCATATATTTCATAGATTTAAATCAAACTGCATCATAAATTTATACATCACAAACTGAATGAAAATTAAAAATGCAGAATAGCAGAATATTTTGCAACAATTTTAAATTATTCGTTTATTAAAATACATTTTAAAAAATTCATTTTACATTTTTGTATTAAAACTATATTTACATTTTTATTGCAGTAATTGGCTTATTGAAGAGCACACCAAGTCAAGATTATTTTTATCTCATGAAAAGAAAGTCTTGGAAATTTCTGAAAAATCAGAAATTGCACATGTCGAGATTGATTTTAAAAATATTAGTCAAATATTTCTAAATTTTCCGGACGAATCATATCATCCGGCGAGAATGATTAATAATTGATTTGATTATTTATATAATTCAAAATAAATAAGCTCAATCAGTTAGTAATGAGTATTTTTTTAAATTAAATTAATCAATAGCAGATTATAATATTATCAATATTTAATGGTTCTATTTTGGAAAAGTGCTAAAATAAATTCCCTCCCACCCAAAAGTGATATCATTTTGATTTCAATTCCAAGCATTTATGAAAATTGTGTCAACATTTAGAAAAAATTATTTTATCAAAATTTGCCGAAAAATAAAAGAGGCGCAACTTATCAAAAGCTATTTGAATTATTTTATTTTTTAGTATAATTATAATTATATATTATTGATATTATTTTTTAGTTTTGTTATTTAAAAAAGACTTTTTATTTGTTTTTATTTCTTTTGAATAAAAAAATTTTCATTAAAAAAAATTTTTGTAATTTTTTAATATAATTTATAATTTGAAAATTATAAATTATAATTTTCAAATTATTTTCTAATATTATTATATTTGTATTAATTATTAATTACTATTATTTATTTTTTCAAATTTCGTTTCACTTTCATATTTTTGTATTTTATGACGCATTTAAAAAAAGGTATTTTCGATTATGAAAAGCTTTTAAATAAAAATTTGAATAGCTGAATCACACATACATATACATACACACACACACACATATACACATACATACATGCATACATATACAGAGATATTAAATGATAATAAATATTTGGGACTGAATCATGACACTTGAATTATTATTCATCATACTATCGTAATAAACAAAAAAAAAGAAAATACTTCAAAAAGATAAACACAAAACTTCATCATGATATGATTTTATAGACGGAGGGAGATAAAGGATAGAGAGAGAGAGAGAAAGAGAGAAAGGGAGAGAGAAATAATATTAGTTTTTTTATAATAAATGCTTTGACATTAAAGTGATTGAATGAATTTTTAATTTGTTTCATTTAGTTTGCTTTTAAAATATAAGAAGCCGTCATAAATAGTTTTTCTTTCTTATTATTAGCTAAAGAAGAGACTAAAATCGTATATTTGAATATTTGGTCTTTTTTAACAATTTTTTAAATCGCTAAAATTTTGATTTTTTTTGTTTACATAGAAATTAGAACAAATGGAAAATTTCTTTTATGACAAATTTTTTTAAGGGAATTTCTAAAATTTATATTTTGTATAAAAACTGGAATATTTTGATTTATTTGTGTTTTATATAAAAATTAGAATAGATGTTGTCGTTTTGACAATTATTTGGAGCAAGAGATTTTAAAATGGAAATTTCTCGAATTATTTTCGAAATATTTGGTGACTAATTGAAGAATTGATTTAAAAAATAGAAAATTTTTATTCATATTATTTTTTCTTACATTTTCATAAAAATAGAAATTGAAAAATGATTATTAAAGCTCAATTATATTAGGAAACTATAGTTTATTTCAAACATTTTCGATTAGAAATAAGTGATTAGGTTGCTAATTAATAGAATTTTAAGTATGAAAAATTTCAGAAAATGCTTTACGCTGCAAGATTTATCATATCACTCATATATTTTGTTTGTTGATGGCTTTATCAAGTAATGTTTTACATTCCTCACTTTTATCACTATGAACTTTCCTCAACTTGAATTTTATTTCTCATCTTCATCTTTTCTTAGCTTTTTTTCATTTGTAATTTTAAATTTGTTTAAGAAATTTACGACATTCTTATCTAATAATTTCTAGAAGGAACAAATCATTAGGTGTATGAATCATTATCATAATGAAATCTTGTGATTACGTTAAATCACATAAATTGAAGATAATAAAACATTGGATAATTGATTTTAATAAACTAATCATATCGAATTGCAGAATTCTTCAGCGATCGATTTAATTCAGATTCTTTTTTTCAATATTTCTAACTTAAATTTCGCGATAAATGATCAAATTAATAAATGAAAATTAAATTTTTATCAATTTAACAGAAAGGAAAATATAATTATAAAATAAATTAGGATTAGTGCAAAATTTTAATAATAATTTTAGAATGCAAAGATGAATCCATTTTTTGCAATATTACAACAATGAATATTTGCGCTAAATCGGATCTTAGCAAATATTGTCATAAAACTTGCAATTTATGCGATGATGGAAATTCTACTGTTATTCCTGTAGAAGGTATTTTTTAATTTTGTTTTATCTAAATTTTGAGACATTTTATTACTTCCCCCCAATACAATTTTTTTTCTTGAATTAACAGATAAGAATTCGTAGTCATTCTCTCGAAAATGAAAAATAAGTTACTACCATATATTAGTGTATTTATTTTAACATTCACATATTATCCGTCAAAATTCAATTCCGTCAAAGTATTATTCATTTTATTTAATCTATACGTAATCAGTTCGCATTCATAAAATTTCTCTCGAGAATGACAGTATAAATTCCTATCCTATATCAAAAATAAGTAACTATTCTATATCATTAATAAAACATCTAAACTTTGAAACATTTTATTGCTTTTTTTTTAACAAAATTTTCTCGACTGCATTCTTGAGAATGAATCAAAAAGAATTAAAAATATATGAATTAAATAAAAATGAGTCTTTATCTTATATCGAGAATAAGTAATTATCCTATATCAATAAATAAAAATAAATCCTGTATATTTATCTTAATATTTGCATATGACTAGATTTAATTCATATTTAAGTATTTTGTTTTGTAATTAATATAGTCATTTGAACATTGAAATTTGAATTTTCGTAATTATTACTCGTAGTAATTATTGACAGATTTCAATATAACTTAAATTTATGAGATATCAAGAAAAGATATCGAAAATTTAAGCCTAATAAAACGAATGGATCAGAAATTTAAATCAAGTTATGATATCAGACATTAATCAGATCACAACTTACTCCAGGACATCAATTAAATTAAACATACAAAACATCAATCATAAGTGTAAAAAATTTGCACCGTTGTACATTCAACTTTCAATACCAGCTTATGCCAAATATTCTCGATGATAAGATGTAATTTACATTAAATATTTTCGATGATAAAATGCGACCTAGATCAAATATTATCGATGATTAATATATGAAATGATAAAGAAAATTCTAAGAAAAATAAATAGATAATTCCTCTCGAAAAAATAGTTATTTTCGAATATTTCCATTTGATTTTTTTTTCATAATAATGTTTTTTCTTATTTGAATTAATAACAAATGGAAATTATTATACTTAAAATATTTTTAAATTAGAAATTTAAATAATATATTAAAAATTTAAATAATATTAACGAATATAACTATTATTCCTAAACTGATAAATTGTGTATTTTCTCGAGATCAACTGACATAAAAATATAATTATAAATTATTTGTGTATAATATATAATAATTTTATTATGAAAAAATCAAATGGAATATTCAAAAAAAAATAACTATTTTTCGAGAGGAATTATCTATTTATTTATTTTTCTTAGAATTTTCTTTATCATTATTATTTTGTTTGAAATTTCATTTTTTATTTTTCAGAATATTCAAATTTTTCGGAATGTTCAGATGGAATAATTGTACAGAATTGGAGCCTGTAAATGCCTAGACAATCCCAATATTGCAACAATTTATTGTGCCAAGACTTGCAACAATTGTATGGCTACAACTACTACAATGAAGCCTAAGACAAGTATTGCAACACATGCCTATTCATGGCTAGCAATAATTTATTGTATTTCATCTTTTGTTATAATCAAATTTATGTCTTAATAATGAATAGAAATGATTATAAATGAAATTAAATTAACATGGTAAGCAAGTTTAATAATTAAATTAAAAATTGTAAAGATTTAGTAGATTTTTTTTATTTTTTAATAAAAAAGACAATAGATAGTAACTGTCGTGAAAATTTGATGTCTGCCAGATATATTGTTGCTGTCGAGCTCAAACCTCAAACTTGGGTAATTAAACCTTTATGACGTTAAATTTAATAACATATCAATAAACACAGCGATTATAAGATCAGTATTATAATCCAATGAGTTCAATAAAACAATTTAATGATGATAACATAATTTAAAGAAAAGGATTAAGTAGTGTCTGTTGTAGAATGTCTAAGGAGAAACCCAAAAAAAAAAATAAAAACTATATAATAATCCTTTGGTGATGGGTTTATATATGTTAGGGAATGGGAGTGGTTTAATGAAGCATTCAAGTACCGGAAACACAAAGGAAATGGTACATGGTACAAATGGTACAATATTATAATAGGATTGAGTAGGAAGATTGACATGGGAGCAAAAAAATGCTTTGTTAGATAAGATAACAATAAAAAACGTGTGAAAAACAATCTCAAGGAATGTAGTATGTCGGAGATGATTGAAGCATTTTAGCATTAATACAATGCTAATGAGAAATTTATCTCATTCTCTATTTGTTTGATGTTTCGTTTTCACGACACTCCCGACCAGAGAAGGTTGAAATTGGGAGTATGTGAGGTTTGTAATAGAGTGGAATTTGTTGGATGTCCCAGAGAACGATACTATTAATTGTGACATTCCCCATCTTGTGTAGCGCATTTTTCCGAGGTTTCAAGATCCGACACAAACCCATTTCCATCGTAGAGAAATATTTCTCCCTCCGTTAATATTAAATTTGTTGTCGATTGGCATCTAACGCCTAACCATCCATAGGAATACTGCACTTGATTAGCTGTTGCCCATTTGTTTTGAGCAACTTGATTTAAATTACTTCTAGCCATTCGGCTTTGATCGTATAAAATTCTACAGGTTTCTGATGACGGTGCGGAAGTGGTTGTAAGGTTCGAAATTACATATAATGAAAGCCATAGAAATGCTTTAGTACACACCGTTCGAGTAATATTATTGTATTTGATCGCAGGGACTGTGATGGGTCTACGAGTGTAAACACTAACCTGAATCAGAGTGGAATTTGTTGCATGATTTCTTCACAATTCCATCTTTCCGGAATATTAAATGGTATTCCCGATTCCCACTGCAATCATTCTTTGCTTCCACTTGTAATACAAAAATATAAAACATGAGTACTGATAAAAGTGAGAGCATTAAGTTACTCATACTTACACCCTTTGATTGAGATCTGCTTTCGTGTTGCTTCTAGTTCGCATGCAATGGGTTCCTGGCTTTCCCTGTATCTTGTCCAGTTTCCAGGATTTTCGTGCCTTTTTTTATTGGTTCGAGATGATCTTCTTCATCGTCAATTTCGAGGGGATATAACATTTATTGGACGGTCAAGAAGTTTCCCAGTGGGAGTTTCTACTTGAACATTTCTAACTTCACCGTCTTTATCGATTTGAGTCCTTGATCCTTAACAATTTCCACATTCCTCTTGGAATACCAGATTCGTTTAGGAGTACAATCTCTCTTTCCTTGGAGTTCTTTTCTGTGCTCCCTTGGGTGAAGTAATTTCCCTTTGTGTACGTTCTCGAAGACTTGTTAAATATTCGGTTCTCCAAATTTCCCAAAAAACATCGAGAACTTTAAGAGTGCTCTCCCAATGTTTGACAAGCCTTTCTCTGGTATCTAATCTGTGAGGGATAAATTCTTCCTGTGTATTCCATCGTTAATCATGGGTAAATGGAGTGATGCATTGGGCAAGATGAAATCAATGGGACGTATGATAATGCAATCATCAAAATTGGCGTAGGTCAGTGGTCGAGAATTGAGTATACCCTCAACTTCTGTAATTAATGTTAGTAATTCTCTTTCCGCCAGAAATTTTCTACCAATGGCTCTTCTCAATGCATTTTTCGTTAATCCAATTAGTCTCTCATAGATCCCTCCTTGCCAGGGAGCTTTCGGTATGATATTTTTCCAAATTATTCTTCCTTTCGCTAAAAAGTTGGAAACAGCACTTGTGACATAATTATTCTAAATGCCTGAAATTGAGTGGCATTGTCGCTCAGATTAATTCGGGATACCCGCGTCTTGCAATAAATCTCCGAATAGCGTGCAGGAACGTTTCTGCGGATTGGTCCTCTGCTAATTCGAGATGCATAGCCCTTGTCGTAAAGCATGTGAATAATATTACCCATCTTTTTGTTGATATACTATTACCTTTGATTGAGAGTGGACCAAAATAATCCACACCAACATGTGCAAAGGGTCTAGATCGGTTGACGCGAGTTTCAGGAAGACTTGCCATCGGCGGTAATTTGAACGATGTAGAGTTCCAACGCTTACAGACTCGGCATCTGCTTATTACTCGTTTGACTTCAGTTCTTCCTTTAGGAATCCAGAATCTGCTCCTTAATTCTGAAAGTGTATGTGAGATGCCTGCATGGCATAGATTTTCATGTTGTTGCAATATAAGGAGTTATCGGGTTGTGTCGAGGGAGACAGATAGGGTGCTTACTAGCTTCTGGCAACTCTGAGTTCTCCAGTCGACTAGTACATCTCCATAGCTTGTCATCTTCAGTGTAGAATAAATTCCATTTGTTTATTTCATCATCGTTGATTCCTTCAGATTGCGCCTGTCTAATTAACAGCCATTCCGACAGTTTGTAGTCTCTCCGCTGTAAATCGATTCTTTTCAGTTGAAACAGACTGTAACCATGATAATTCGCCTTTAGTTGTTAATCGAATAAACTTAAGGATCCATGCTGTTGTTCGTAATAGTCTCAACCATTTGCTAAAACGTCCAGCATCAATAAATTGAAAATTATGATCCTTACGTACTCGCAAGACTCTGTTATGGTAATTTCCTGTGGTTCGTCGTTATTGTCAAAATCGTATTCCCATTGTGGCCAGTTAGTTTCTTCTTGTACTAACCACGGGGGGCCATGCACCATGGCCTGAAACCTTTGAGTTGTTTTGGATTAAGACCCTTGTTGCCACGTCTACGGGTTTTCTTCTGATGGAATATAACGAAAGGTAAATTTCGTTTTACGTATTTCCTCAACTCGATTTTGAACAAATCTTGGCAGTAGATTAGAATGATTTTTTATCCAGTGTAATGCACATCTGGAATCTGACCATAAAATTACCTTTATACTGGTGAGGTTCAGATGTGTCATGACGAATTGTGCTGCTCGTGTTCCGATAAGTATGGCCATCAATTCTAGACGTGGTGTTGTCATTCCTTTGATGGGAGCAATGCGGGACTTCGAAAATATAAGCGATGATTTTGTTCCATGCATTTCCTGACTTACTAGGTACACTGCTGCTGAATATGCTAAGCTTGAAGCATCAGTGAATACATGTATTCCAATTAAATCTGTAAAAGTTGTGACAAATCGCGGCAAGTCTTTTATAACCATTGCCCATCCGACAATAAGAGATTCCCATTGCTTATGGTCATGCTCGTCTAATATTTGATCCCAAGATTTGTTTTCTTTCCACAGGTGTTGTAAAAATATTTTAAATTTTACCATTACTGGAACTAGAAATCCTAGTGGATCGTATTGTGATGCGACGAATTGTAAGATCGTTCGTTCGTTAATTCTGATTCAGTCCATGGTTTTAATTTCATCATTGAACTTGAATGATATCTTGGCAGGGATTCCAGTGAATACCGAGGATTTTCGTGTTTTTTCTAATTGCCGATCTTGATGAGGCAGTTCTGTGTAGAATTCTTCATCGTTAGATAAGAATTCCCTCAGGTTCATTGAAGCTTCATTGAAGATGGATTTCATTTCCGAATATTTTTCTAATGCATCCTGTGTTCCATTTGATGATACAATAACATTGTCCACATAGAGGTTTTTCTTTATTTCTAATGCTAATTCGCTATTATGATTTTCTAAATGGTAGTTCAGAGTAGCAGATAGCAAAAATGGGATGATATTATACCGAACGGAATTCTCTTAAAGCGGTAGCACTTTATATTCTCATTAGATACTCTTTCTTCTACTTCCTTTACCCAAAGAAATCGAGTACAATTTCTTTCTGAAGGATGTAATTCTATTTGCAAAAATGCCTTTTCAATATCAGCTGTAATTACTCCTTTCATCATTCTAAAACGTAATAATACTCCTACAAGATCTGGGAGATTAATTGGTCCACGGTATAATACTTCATTCAGACTTTTCATTCCCTTTACGTGCGCTGAAGCATCATAAACAATTCTTAGCTTAGTAGTAGCTTTACATGGACTACGAACATCATGATGTGGCAGGTAATGAATGATTCCATCTTGATTCATATGTGGATGTACTTCTTCGATTATACCCGCACGTAGTTGTTCTTGCATTGTTTTATCATATTCTTGTAATTCCTTTTTATGGAATTGAAGTCGTGCTATCAGATTTCGTAAACGGTTAACGCATAATCCGTAATTATCGCTCAGTTTGTCTTTGCATGGTTTCCAAGGCCAACGCACTTCATATCTCCCATTTTGCCTAGTGACAGTTTTCTTAAATTGTTCTAGTGCTTGTTCATCATCCTGTGTATCGGGTCGGTCTTGGATACCAATGCAATCCAACTTCCAAAATTGGTCTATATCCGGAGCGCGATATTTCTGGGATGACTTCGTTGCAAAGGTGTGGCTAGTATCTAATTCTTAATATAACCGTTTCCTGCTATAATGGGACCAACTTTGGTGTTTAATAGCGTAAATCCCGACTCTAGCTGCTGAGTATTTTCCATGTGAATGAAGTCGAAAAAATAGTCCGCTCCTATGATTATGTCAGGTTGTTTTCTGTAACTTCTGAGATTACGAATTTCATTTTTGTCTGCCATTTCAACTACTTGAAGATCACTGGTCAGGTAGTCCATAACATTGGCTTGGATAGTTATTTGATTAGAGCCTTCTACTTTTATTCCAATTTGTGTTTGAGTTATGCAGCATACCTTGGGATTTCTGTTTCCAATGAGGAGATTGCGTGTTCTTCTTTATCAGTTTCTATGAGATTCAGTCGATGCACCAATTTTTGCAAAATAAAGGTTGCATCAGCACCGGCATCAAAGAGTACTAAGGCTTTTGCCTGTTGTTCAGGCTTATAAGGATTAAAAACAGTAACTTCTTTACATAAAAGCAATACTCGTTTCTTTTCAAATTTCTTATTTGAATTAACAGATATATTTGCATTCTTGACCACAATCTTCTCTTTGTCAATTCCAGAATCCTTAGGCTGATTGGAGTTGTTAGTGGTACAAAGGGAGCTGTTAGTTGTCAGTGGTACAAAGGGAGCTGTTATGAGATTTCTTGCAATAAAAACAACTTACCTTTTTTTGCAGTCGAATTCACTATGTCCAAGCTTGAAACAATTAGAGCAGACCTTAATTTCCTTTAATCGTTTAATCCGTTGCTCGACTGTAGGATATATGTGACATTTGCTATCCCAGTGATTGTTGTTGCAGAAAATGCAAGATCTCCTTTTCTTACTTGTCGACCAATTTGGACTTCCTTGATTTGACTGGTTCCTTTCGACTGAAGCTATTTGTTTTGATTTCATTGCAATCAATGCAGAGGTTTCTGGAATGATTGAATTAGGATGGCTTTTAATCAAAGGTTTTCGAATTACTCCATCCGAATATTGTGATTCCATTACTTGATCATTTAGAACTTGCTTCAACTCGAGCAGATTGTTTTTCTAAGAAACTGTCGAAGTTTTATCACGGACCACTGGTCATCTTCTTCCTTTTGTTGATAAAGTTGGTTCAAATATAGGATGTAAACTTTGTTCGTCCAATTCTGAATTTTCTAGACGACTTTTTGATTTCCACACTCCTTTTTCACAGCATAGATTTCATTTAATTATCTTTTTTTCCGTTAGTCGTTCTGATTAGACTTGTTTAATTAATACATCTACTGCTAGTTTGTAATCGTCATCGTTGATCGATGCTTTTTTACGACATGTGGTATATCTTTCACGTATATTGACCACATGCACATAAGATCTTTCCATACTTCCTAGTCTTCTATATTTATTAATTAATCCCAACTTACTTTCCGATTCTACAAATTTTGAAGAAATATTTGATCGGCATTATACTTGGAATTAGAAATCCTTCATATTGAGAAGCTAAGAACTGTAATATTGTTCTTTTGTTGACTATTCCAAGGTTTTATTCCAAGGTTTTAAGGTTATTTGAATAGTATCCCTATCATAATTCCAATTAATACCAAAATCTTTTTAAACTCACTTGTCTGTACTCGATTCTGTTCAGGAATCTTTGAATTGAACTCCTTGTTGTTTGATAAGAATTCCCTGACATTCATTGGGCATTATTGAAGATGGTTTTCATTTCTTGATATTTGAAAAGAGCTTCTTCGTAGCTCTGGTTGATACTATGATTATCACATAAAGATTTTTTCTGATCTCGTTAGCGAGTTTATTGCCATAATTTTCTAAGTGATAATTAAGTGTAGCCGATAATAAAAATGGTGAAGATATTACTCCGAATGGGACTCGTTGAAATCGATAGTGTTCAATATTATCTTCCGTTGCCTGTCCCTTTATGTCCTTTAACAAAGAAACCGTGTACAGTTTCTTTCTGCTGGTAATAACTCTAATTGTAAAAAGGCCTTTTCAATATCTGCTACTATCACGAATTTCATCATTCGGAAACGAAGCAGTACACCAACAAGATCGGGAAGAGTTATTGGTCCCGATATAATACATCGTTTAGACTTTTTCCCCCTTCAGGTGCGATGATGCATCATAAACAATTCTAAGTTTGGTCGTAGCCTTACTTGGAGTTATAACTTCATGATGGGGAAGATAATGAATAATACCAAGTCCATTTCTGGATAGACTTTCTCATAATATTAGATTGTAACTGATCGCGAATCGTTTCATGGTATTTGAGAAGTAAGTGTTCATTGTTCTGAAGTCGTTTAATTAAAAATTTCAACCGACCGAAGCATAACCCAAAATTATCGTTCAACTTGATCTTTGATTCTTTCCATGGCCAAGCAACTTGATATCTGCCATTATTTTTGGTGATATTTTCCTTGAATTTTTCTAGAACTTGCTCGTCATCATAGTTAGATTTATATTTCCAACTTCCAGAATCGATCAACCTCTGGAATATCCATATTAATAGATGAAATGGTGGTTTGATCCATATTCTTAATGGAATTACATTTGTATATATTAACATCTTGTTAAAGCCATTATCATGCTTGTCTATATATCCGCTTCCAGCAATCATTGGACCGAATATTGTATCGATTAAAGAGAATCCTGAATTTATAATTTGAGTTTTTTCTAACATGATAAATTTAAAGAAATGTCAACTCCGATAATTAACTCGGGATATTTCCAGCTGCTAGTTTTCTCTTCCAATGGAAACTGAGTTGAGATTTCTACATCTTTGATTTATAGATATTATCCTTAATTTGTTTGTCAAATAGTCGACTACAGTAGCTGCGATATAATATCTGATTCTATAGTTTTTATTCCTATTCGCACTTTGGCTGAAATGGATGATTGAGGTTCTTATTACCAAATGTTGCAAACTTCACTTGCTCGTAGCCAATATCTTCTAAGTTTAATCTCTTTGCTAGTTTCTTCGTTATGCACGTTGCTTGAGCACTACTATCGAATAATACTACGACTTTATTTGAAACTCTGGTATATCTAAGTTAATTACTTCAACCTCTTTGCAAAAAGTAAAACTTCTCTGTCATTTCGTTTCGAATAATTAGTACTGGGTTAAATACTTTTGCCGAATTTGTTTCTTTTTTGCTTGATCCAACAGACTGTACTCGACTGCTATATTTGTATAACATAATGCGGTATTATACGACCTTCACATGCATTTTCCTTTTACAATTAATTGTCATATGTCCGGGTTGAAGACAATTTAGGCAAGGATTATTTTCTTTGAACCGTTGCATTCTTTGTTCCAGACTAAAGTAAGTTTGGCATTCATTATCCCAATGATTCTTATGGGGCAAGCAGTAAGAGAAAAAACTAGTTCTGCATTGAAAATAATGAGGGACAAGATGAATAATTTTGGCGGAAATATGTCTAATTTAGATGAAATCTTATATTCAATAGAGCAGCAAGGTCAAATTGTTGTTTTAAGAACAGAGAGAAAAAACAAAAATTTCAATAGTGTAAAGGAAATGTTCATTAAGGAGGTTTTTGAAGACAAAGCCGTAGGTAATTCTGTCTTAACCAAAAAGATATTCTATGAGTTGAAGGGAAAAAATTAGAAAAAGCTTATTCTGTTAGTGGTCAGCTAACAAAAAATGCAAGGCTTATCTTCTTCGTATATATTTACGGAGTCGTTTATAATTAGAGCCGAAATTTCTTCCGAAAATGTTATGGATTAATCTTATTTTTCATTATCTTTTGTTGCTTGGTTATATCGAGAGACTGGCTTCTTGTAACTTCGTCATTTCTTTGAATCAGTTTCGCTAAAAATTGTCGTAATTTAGCTACTGACCATATTTCTTGTTCCTTTTGTTGGTATACTTTGTCTAAAATCCAGGCAGGCAGCTATTTCAACGATAATTTCTGAAAGTGTTCAAGATTTTCGCTCATTGCTTCAAATTGGCGAAGTATTCTTCAATACTTTCGATTGCTACTTTTCATTCTTATTCTTCTTAATGGAATGTAACTCACTAATTTTTAATGATGTGTGATTGCTCAAATTTTTCAATGAAGACCTTTCGTATCACATCATAATTTTCTGGTTATGTCGTAACCCTAATGGCCAATAATGCATCTCTCTTTAAACATACGATTAAATAATTCAATTTTTGAATTGTTAGTATATTTTGTAAATGGACTGCGGCTTCAAAACTATTCCAGAATCCTCTCCATCAATTTTGGATTTCCACTGAAGATAGGAAGTGGTAGTTGAAGTAAGTTAACTGTTGAACAATTATTATTTTGAGGTTGCTCCGTTTTTTCGCTCTGTTTTAAGCCGTTGGAGTACTAACTCTGAGTCAATCATATGTATAGTTAATGTTATAATAACTTCTCTATCTTAACTTATTAGATTTAAAATATTTTTTTATCCTCAACCATTTGGGAGTATTTGTCTTCCTCTTGTTGTTTCTGCTGGAGCTTATGAATATATTGGATCCAATTGGTATTAATAGTTTCAAGTGTCTCAACATGTAGCTTGAGATGCATTATTTTTTCTTCGTAATTCTTTTTCGAGCTTCGTGCTATTGACAAGTTTCTGCTTTGGTCAGCATCTCGTCCAATGACGTCAGATCCATTGTTTTGACTTCATCGAGAAGAGCTTCCAGTTTTTCCTTTATCAATCTGGCTTAGAATTATAGTTGCAAACTTATGATAGCTCGTGCACCATAAACTTTTGTGGAGAAAAAGATTCGGAAATTTTATTTAGTAAGTTTAGTAGGAATCGAAAGAGTTGCGCGTATGTTGTCTATTCGATTAAAGGGAAACAATTGTTATTATAATGAAAATTTGCATCTTAATCACGGGTTGTATACAAATTTGTACAAAAAAATTTTATTAGATATAGTTTATATTTACAAGTACTAAACTATAGAAATTCAATTACATACATGAATTGTAACAAAGGAAGATTGAAAGATTTGTTCTGAAGATAAATTATCCATACGGTTCTACCATGAAGAATGTGTAATAATGGAGACATTTTTTGCATTTATCAAAATATCACCATAGCAACAGAAATGAAATGAGAAGATATTTCTTATAGAAGAAATATTCTAGAAAGAGAAGAGAAATTAAATCAATAGACTGATAAGGTTTAAAAAACAGTAGGAATAAAGAATTACTAAATGATAAGGTCTTCAAGAAATAAAAAAATGAAAATGAACGGCGAATTAATAAGATCATTAAACAAAAAGGAATGGAAATAAAATTCCAAGAATAATTTTTCATTTTTGATAAGCAAACGAAAAATGTAGTAATAAAGACAGGATTACTAAAAGAAAATAATAAAAGCTATTGATGCTATATCCAGAAAAAAATTTTTTCTTTAAATAATAAAAAATTATGAAGGAACATAAGCGATAATGACATACGGTTATGAACTAATGCGAACAGACACAAACAGTTATCACATACCTATCGATTGATGCTTTTTTCTGTTGATATTAGCTTTGTCGATTGAATCAGTACGCCGAAATGATGACAATAATGAGCATTTTTGAAAATATTGCTAAGCGTTAAATAAATCGATAAGTCGAATCGTAGCTGAAATAAATGAATATTAATAAATTTATTCACTACAATTAATATGTTTTCTGTCTTCATCGATGTGTGAAGAATATAACAACAACAATAAAAAAATAACAATAATAATTTAGTATGAAAAGTATTTCACTTTCATTGTACTCGAAAATTTTTCATAAAGCAGAAAAAAAACCTGAAAATGATAAATGTTATCCCTTTTCATCTTTAATTTCATGGTATGAGAAGATTAACTTTTTGAAATTGCTTATCTAGTATAAAAATTTAAACGTGATTCTACTTTAGTACCAATAATAATATATTGTGAATTTCAAAAAAAACATCTGAAATTGATGACGTTACTATTTTTTTATTCTCAGTTTTATGCTATTAAGAATTTAGCTCTCGAAGAAAATGTGACGCAAGTCACACGTAAGTTTAAACTTGACTTATTCGTTGCCAACAATAATGATAATACCAATCGTAAAACATGAAACGAAAAACCAGAAAATTACATGATGATAATGACTTTCTTAGGTTGTTCTCCTCTTTTGCCATTGCTTCTGCTTTCTCTTTCATAGAAATCCGCTTGTTCGTTTATCTCGAAATACTAGTTAAAAATTACAATTTTAGAGAAAATTCTCAAAAAAGTTAACAATTCAAATATCCAAGAAGAATTTAACAATTAAAAAAATCTAGAGTGAATTTTTTCAACTGTAAGTGCAGGTAAATAATTTTAAGCTTATCTTGTCCAAAATATGGAAATAACTTAAAAAATCGAAAATTTGATCTTTTCTTTGCATTATCACTTCATTTCTAAGTGCTTAAAAATTTTCATTTCCGATTATTTCACATCTTAGGCACCCATTTCAACTATCCATATCTTGAGCAAATTCTTGAGATTAAAGGAAATGAATTTTTGCAAAGTTAAATTATTCAAATTAGAAAGATAAAATGAAACATAAAGTGCATTTATAAACGATATTTAATAGCATGTAATTTATCAATGGAAAATTTGATTCCAATGATAATGAAAACAATCTAGTATAAAATATGTATGGAATATTTTTTTTTGCACAAAAATATTGCTATACTTTAATATACACATACGCATGTATATAAATATATAGAGAAAACAGTATTTCATATCTTAAGAAGTGCTTTACAAATCAAATATGCTTCTATTTCAATGTATTCCTGTTGAATTTTCAAAATCTTTAATTATTAGAATTCACAATAAAACTTTCTAAAGTTTTTAACAGCTACTTCCAATAATTAATAACAACATTCGACTAGTACTGATTAACTAATAAAAAAATTATAATCATTTGAATATGTAATATAACGACGCATATTGTAGTAACACGCTGATCATGATGAATTTTATTCGGTAAAAAATACAACTAAATAAAGTAAGTGAAAGGATGCTTAACAACGCAAAAAAATACAAGTGTTAAAATGATGGATTAAAATGAGATTAGCAATCGAATAATGTAATAAGGAAAGAATTGAAAACTGTCGATATTACTTAATTGAATAACCAAAATTTGCACATGAAAATTGACCTGGAAAAGCCCATTTTTGTATTGGTGATTCGTAGTCTGTTCAGTGAATAGCGGTTTATTACTAGTTACACAGACAGTATCAGTGCGAAGAATGAGAGATGGACAATATGCAAATATGCATAAAGCTTCGATTGTTAAACTTGATAACACATTCCAAACAATTAACGAAGATTTCAACATTTTAAAAATAAGCTTTGCTGTAAGGAATAGAATTAAATAAATAATTTGTCACATTAGACATGCTAACATTCGTTCTTTTTAGAGATGAATTATGCAATGATAATTTGATTATTTGGATTATATTCATATCGTGAATTATTTCGCTTTTCAACAGATATCTTCTAATCTTATCTCTTATTTTAGAGGGTCAATTGAAAAACGCATAGATATAGCAATATAAGCTATGTTGTCTCTCTATAATCAAAATCGTTCTGGAGAATCTAAAATATTACAGAACTTGATTATGTCAATATAGAGAATGTAAATTTGAAGATAAATTTGAGCTTAATTTACTGATAACTATTGGTGATAATTGTTTTATACTAGCTTTTTAACACAAAGAAAAAATATGATGAAAAATTTAACAATCAGTATGATCTTTTTTTGACTTTTAAAATTAAAATATATATGTCATTATGTTAAAAAAATAAAATAATGCCATCACTGTTTTTTGCTAATAATTTTTACTTGCACCAATTTATAATTAGTGTTTGGATTTGTTGTTTTTTTTTTATTGTTTTATTCTTTTCAACTGTACATATGATTTTGTAGCTATTAACTATAATTTGAAATGATTAAAAAGAATTGATATGAAGATGGAATATAATTTGTAAAATATTGTAGTAAATTTTATTGAAAATAGTCAACCAGTTAAAATAATGGATTAATTCAATAGGTTTGAAGGAATAGTCAATTGAAATTCGAAAATGCGTTAGATTATTAACTTTAAGAAGCGTATTACACAGAGCTATTCATGTAATAAAATGATGATTTTTTTTTTGCAGTAGTGTTGCTATTACTGTAATATAGCAGATGTGCTGGAATGATAAATAATGAAATGTTTAGAAAAAACTGAATGAATAAACTTTCATTAAAATGATAGAAATAAAAACTGATTTCTATTTATTCAACAGAATTATTTTTACATACCATCAATTTATCTTTGTAGTTCTTATTAGTTTAAATTCATAATTTATATTTTAACATATTTTTTATTTTAATATTTTATCAAAATCCATGATTAATGATTATGAAAAACAGTAATAAATTGATGAAATTACGAAATCGTATGATATTACAAAACCATCTATTATAAACCATCCATTATTATCGTATGATATTACAAAACCATCCGTTACCATTATCCATTATAATTATATTCAAAGAAATTGAAAATGAAATAAATGAAACAAATAAAATTTAACTATTAGTAAGCTACCATCTCTAAAAATAAAAATTATTTCTTGAAATAATTTGAAAATCGAAAGCATCTTTAGAAAAAAATAATTGAACACTGATAAGTTTATGATAACAATTTATTATTTTTTTCCATTGATAATTTTAATAAAAAAATATTATAATCTTTCGGATATTCTGTAAACTGATCGGATTCCATTTCATAGCAAACTGAAAAAAATAAATATACTAAAAATTTTTTGATGATATTTGTAATACAAAATTTATCCAGTTATATTTTTTTTGTGCATGAATAAATCACAGAACTTTGAATGAATATTCAGTCGATACAATCTAGTATAATTAGTTTTAACATTTCCTATCAAAAAAAACCTTCAAAAATATTATTCATCATCATTCAACAATAACAATTCGTAATTCTCTCAAATTTATTTAAAAAAAACGAAAATTGTTTTTTCAGAGTTTTATTTAAAGCTTCTCGAAATATGCTTTTATCATAAAATAATTACTGTCAGTTTATTTATATCACCAAAATATTGCATCATTCATTTTCAGCATATCTTCCTTTTTTTTGTCAGATCAACAAATAAAATAAAGAATTTGCAGGAAAAAAGCTCATTGTATGGCAATCCGTGAATAACACATCATATCAATCCACCATTCAATATTTGCTAACAATTTTCACTTGTTAATTGAATTTTGTCGGAAATATCCCAACAAAATTTCAAATTTATTCTTGTATGCTTTGCAATAAATCGCAGTCTTGAATTTCTTGATAAGGTAACGGTTGAATATTAAATAGGAGTAAATAAATTCGGATTCATATGTTACGAAGATTACTTCTGTTATTGCTTCTTCTATTCAATAAATTCTTTCCGGCTACATAAATGCATCTCTCAATTTGTATTAAGCCTTCAAATTTAAACATTGATTCTTTAATTTTTGAGTTTTATTCTTCAAAAGTTTCATTTTTTTGTGCAATATTTTACTCTTTCACAAAAGATAAATGTAGTGAATGCGGAATGCTATTCGCCAAAGCGTTCCGCTACAACATTTAGCGCGTGCTGTAAACACTGCTCAATGAATCATAATCTTTCGATTTATGCAAAAATCTTAGGAAAAACATATTACTTCGTAGAATACATTCGGATAGTATATAATAGAAATCAATCTATTTTTTCATTTTTTCTGATTTCTTTTCATTTAGATTATTATCATAAAATTAAGCAACAAATGATGTTATCGATAAAGCAAGGATCATTGCTTGTATTTATTATTGTTCGCTGTGTAGCACTGATTCATATAAAAGAGGCAAAGAAGATAATACTACAGAATCGAAGACGGATGTACTCCTTGGCCAAGACAATGAAATGAAATCCTGACATTGCAATGATTTGATAGACTGAGAAAGAAAATTTGGTTTGGATAAAATGCATTGAAATGATAAATGTGATTAAACTCAAGAATGGCGCGAATTAGATGATCCAATGAAAGGAATGCTTTTCGAATTTTTAAAGAATTATTTTAGCCGTTAAAGTATTTTTTGATAAAGTGTTTTCTTAGTGACTCATTATTTAACACAGAATTTTTTTAGTTTTTCTTGACAAAAAAGTATAGATAATGGCTCTTTTTTTTCGGAATTTTTGAGGTTGAAATTTTACATTTTCTCAAAGTCTTTATTAAGATAATTCCAAATGTTTTTTCTCAGATATTTATTTATTACAAATTTAACCATATTTTTAATTTTATACTGATATATATAGACTAGTTTTAGAAGTATCATATTTAAAGAGAATGAGGATACTCTCGAAATAACTATTCGTCATTGAGACAGTTGATGACAGCATTTTGAAATATTTACTTAAAATAATACAAATAAAGATATTTGAATAAAATCTAAATTATAAGTTTTTGAAAATGCAAATATTTAGAATATTTACAAATACATACATTTTGTCTCATATTGTTAAGCATCCTATTTCTAGGACTTTTTTTTGATATAAAGATGAAGGAATAAAAGGATGTATTTTATTTTTCGTATTTGAGAAATTTTCAATAAACAAATCATCAAATCAAAACATTCCTGTTAAGAACATCTATTTCTTTTTGCTGTAATTTTTTTCTATCACTCATTTCAAATAGAATATGATATTTTTCAAAAAATATATACTTTTATTAACTTAGTTTACTATTTATTTTCTAATCCAAATGCATCATTCATTAAATAATAAATATTTACTAATCATCTATCAAAAGCAAGAATAATAATTTCCAGAATTGTCGAGAAAACAAAAGAAATTCAAAGACACAAGTATTCTACAATTTTTTATATGAATGATTGATCGCATTTTGATGTAAGATCAACTGAAAATTGATTGCATTTTTTTGAATCTGGATGAATGAAATAATATTTCCCATTTTTCTTTTACATCCGATCAAAAGAGATATATATAGTTATATATATAGTCATTTTATGTCGTTCATTGTCCGATTTCTAGATTGCTGTCTCGCTAGACGAGATTAATAATATTATCAATCAAATAAAATAATTTTGAAATGGTCTGATTCGTAACTGTTTTATTCAATCAAAGAAAAAAAAATTTTTTTTTATTGCCGAAAATAAAATCGTTTGATAGAAAATTTTCGATTATCTTGGATAAGGACTGCTTTGTTCAGCTGTTCATCGAATTTCCCATTGAGCTTTCATATTTGTTTAATTATTTATTTATTTATCCTAATTTTCTTCCTTCATGTCCTTCTTTCGCTATGCGATTGAATTATGACCTTTTTTGTTTTAATACAGTAAAGATGAGGAGCCGGATAATTCGAGAACGTGAAATATAATCGACATGGTATGGGATGTACGTGACAATTTTTCACAATTTTCGAAAGTCTTGACTAACCTCAATCATTATTAATATTATCGAACAATGATATTAATAATAATGTAACATTTATTTTACATTTTGTTCTTATTACTTGTTTTCTAAATTTTTTTAGATTATGACGTTGGAGGTATGGGAGAAACCATGGGAGAATTTTCTGACCGTCAGTATTCGGAAAATAAAAGTACTACCATGAATACGATTCTTTTTGTGATTCTTTCTTAAACTTCTATTGTTTCGATGCTTACCGTATTTTCATTACATTGAATAATTATGGAAGAATTAAAATAATCCTTTATATACATATATTTAAAATTGATAATATATGATGTTGAGCTTAATGATTAGTATTCTAAGTATATTCTGAATCTGATTATCTTTGTGAATACAATTAAAGATTTTTCGGGATGGAATTGAGAGTTTTTTTAATTATTATCATTCTTCTCCTTCACTTATATTAATTCTTGACGAATTGTATTTTATGCTTACTTTCTACAGTTTTAAGTTTACTATCGACTTGAAATTTATCATGAAATTGATGACATGCTATGACATGTAAATAAATTTATTTTTATCATTTGCATAAATCAAACATGAAGTTTTTGATCGATTTTTAGGTTGATACTTTTCTTAATCGCCATTTCTTTCTTAATTATCATTAATTTTAATTGTATTGAATAGTATTATTGAAGTTCTTGCTGAAAATAATTTCATAAGATATTTAATATCTGATAAAACTGATGATACCAATCTCTGTGTATAGACAGTGTATTTATCAGTAGTGCATACTAATTTTTTATCACCAGAAAAAATTAAAAATTATGAACCAAAATAATTTTCAGTATTTTTTTTGTTTCTGCAATGAATTATTTTGCTGAGAGAAGAAACTTGGAGTATCGAGGAAGAAGAGATTGATTTGTAGAAGTGAAGTTTGATTTCCAGAAGCATTGATGTTCAAATATTGAATTATGATGTTCGAGTGTTGAATTATTCTTTTTATTTTTTAATTTTATAAGGGAGGAAAAGACAATCAATAAAAGCTAATAGAAGAATAAAAAATAATTTCGAAAATAAAACTTCAAAAAAATTTCGACGAGTGATTGAAATTTTGTTGAAAAATAAAGGATAAAAATTTTTTTTATTGTTTGTTAATTTTACATGCATTTATTTTCAGAAAAAGATTATAAAACATCTAAATAAAGAAAAAATCTAGAGATATTGCTAACAAATGCAAAAAAGTTTTGTAATAAAAGAAAATATAAAGATCCATAAGCGAACGCGTCAAAGATGCATTATTTTTTTTATAGGTCAAGATCTATGTAAGTCAATTCATATTAGTAATCATGTTCATATGCTATAAATAAAAATGGCAACTTTTGTTAACTCAGAACTTATGCACACTTATGAACAATACAGTGGATCTGGAGCATTAAAATCATTTTCGAAAGACGTGCTGCACGAGGTCAGTTGGATAATGTTGAGATCATATTGTAACTCCTTCATATTGTTACAGTAAAATTAATTTGTCTTATCGAAATCTTAATTGTTGAGTTGTTGTCGTGTTAGAAAATTTTATCGCATTAGATGTTTATCATTTATCTTAGTTTTGTGCTTTCTTTTTTCCAATTTGAATCAATGAAATATTTCACAAATGCTTTTTTGACGAAATTTTTGAAATGCTTCATTGATCGATCATTTCTGCTGATGAAAAGCGCAAGATCAGAAAATTATATGAAGTGGATATTCCTAATATTTCCTTTAGTTGCATGCTTTGCTTTTTTCTTAGAGAATTGATAAAATATTTCAAGAATTTTCTAACAAAAATCTCATTGATTTATCATTTCTGTGTGTCGAAAAGTTTCAAGATCAACGAATTATATAAAATAAAATATTTGGTAAATTCGGTGATTCATAAGCAACTACAACAATCAAAAAATTTCAAGATTTGTTCAAAATATTACAATTTGTTTTTTATTTATTAACTGATTAATAAATTTGAAAGAAAAAAATGTATGGATTTTGTGTTGAACTTTAGCGATAGCGATCTTTAAGCATGCAAATTATTTTAACAAAATCGATATAATACATTCATCATTGTAAATAACGAGAATTTTTATCATAAAAAAAATTTTTTGTAGAAATGACGCTTCTCATTGTGTTTGTTCTTATTTCTTTCTTCCATCTGTTCTTCTTATCATGTTTAAACTTATTTGCTTAATCATTAATAATTATTAAAAACTTTACGAATTTTAAAAGTTTCTTTGAGTTTGTTGAGTCATAAAATTCTAATTTATTACTTCACATTTAGATAGATATGTTAGAAAAAAATAAAACAATTGAAAAGTTCTTTGTCGAAAGCAATATAAATATTATTGTATATGGTCTGAAAATTGGTACTGATAAGCATGCTATGAACTAATCGATATTGATATGAATGTTGTATAAAATCTGAAAATCGATATTGATTATCAGTTTGTTTGCAAAAATGTACATTGTATTATCTATAAAAAAGTAAAATAAATTAATAATTGGAATTAAATAAATTAGTCGTCAAAAAAATTTCCATCCGTTAATTTACTTGAAAAAATACAACATTAATCATAACTTCATTTCCATTGATAGTTTTTAAGAATTTTATGTAAGTTCTATTATTTTATTTTAATAAAGATTAAAGACTTTTAAACTGTTATATCTGTGACGCCGATCTTCTTTAACTATGACAAAAATTGAATGTTCTTTCTGCCTTTCAATGATAGCACCTCAAACTCCAGTAATTAAGCTTTTATTACGATAATTTCTATAACACGTCAACGAATGCAACAATTATAACATCAATGATACAATAAGACAATTCTGATAGCGATAACATAATATAAGAGGAAGGAGCGACCCAACGATAACCGGCATGCCATCCAATTGATCTCGTGGAATACATCTAGCCAAAATGATGACCTCGCATTATTCGAGGTCACTTCTGAGATCATCATAGCTTTCATTTGCAGCAATAAACATGATAAGTAGTATGATTTACAACATCTTGACCTATATTCTAATACATCACTAACAAATACCGTATAGATTTTTATATTTCCTTTTACCAAGGAATTTCATCGCGATTTCAGCGACATTATAGAGGCCAACGATTGTCCGGACCTTGTTCCCTGTATGAAATCTCCAAAGGATAAAAGATGCTCCACTGCTCTCATTAGCTCTTTTCCATCAGCAATTCTTACAACCGCGGATCGATACTCCGTCCTTGCTTTTTATGAGTCCATCGACTCTTTCCGTTTTCCAGGTGTTTTTTAGGACAGTCTCTTTTCAACACACCAGCTCATCAATTTTTGATTGTCGTGGAATCGGTTGTTTACGTTCTTTTAACTCTGTTTACGGTGTTTACGAGCTCGTTTTCTTAACTCTTCAAGATATTCTTGTCATATTTTCTATAAGTGATCAAGTTTATTGCATGTAGCCACATATTGATGTATCAATTCTTTTGTTTGTAAATTTTTATTCTCGTATGTCTCATTATCTTTGCAGCAAACTTTTCCTTCTACTAATTGTTCTCCACGAGCTGAGACCTGAATTTAAAAAATATTCGGACCTTAACATTAAATCTATTTCTTCAACATCTACTAAAAGTCTTTCATTAATAATCGCTTCAAGTTCTGTGACTAGTGTTATTAATTCTCCATTGTTAAGTAGTTTTGCACTTTTGGCCTTTCTTAAAGATCCTTTAACTACTTCTACTACTACTATTCCTTCATAAACGCCGTCCTATTAAGGAGCGTTTGGTGTATAAATTCCCATTTCATTGTTTCGCTTTCCGTAGTATTTAATTCTGCAAGTACCTTATTATATATTTCGGTTTGTTTTCTTCGGCTTGTAAATCTTCGGAACGCTTGTACGAATTGTTCAGCAGACATAGTTTTCATCACTTCAAAATGCACAGCTCGAGTGTCAAACACATAAATAAGGCGCACCCATCGTTTAATTCTCCTTTTTTTAATTGGTCCAAATAAGTCGCGTTGCCGTAACTCTAGCAGTTGAATAAGGAGAAAAGTCTGGTGTTCAAATGGCGGTAGCCATTCATATAGGCAATCTTTACAAATTTTTCTTAAGATTTTCTTAACCCATAGTCGTCCGTGTGGGACCTAATACGTTGTCTCATATTAACAAGATGTAATTGTATATACATGAAATGATTTCTCATAGTAATGCTTAACAATCAATATTCTGCTAGCTTTCATTTGCTGATAAAGTATGGAAAATCTTCAGTTTGAGGCATTGGTTTTTCTAAGTTATCCAATACATTTCCAGATTCTATTTTCGATCTTTCTTAAATCCTCATGTTCGATTTCTTTATATTGTGTTGCCTTATCATATTCTTTAGAAGAATTCTCTCTTTAAAAATTTTCTCTTGAGAACTCTTTCAAATTCTTATTTTTTTCTTTTCACATTCGTAAGAGTACTCTTTCCACACCAACGGCGAGTAACTCCAATCTAGGAATCTGGCGGATTGGTTCCTACTTTCTTGTTTTGGAACCATTCTTGTCTTTCTGTAATCAGTTATAGCTTGCATGACGTTCTATTGTTTTTGCGTAAATAAGTTTCTGCGTAAATAAACTGCTATTCCATAGCTCTTTAGATTCATCCACAAACAGAAATATCTCGGACATTCTAGAGGCGTACATCAAGATATCGTTATAACATTCTGATAATTAAATATCTTTTCTAGCTCCAAATAGCGCCTCATTTCTTCGGTTCTAGTCTTCATTCCCGGGATATACATTTCTTCACAAATTTTAAACAAATAGTTTCCATGGGAGTATCATTGGACACAATGGTCTAATAGATTGTAAATAGCAGCATAAAATTTAATATTTGGCGTTTGGTCTGGAGTCCTTCTTTTGGCATCTTTCAATTCCGTGTAAATTTATCTTCTGTTATTATCCCATATAATGCCTTAGAATTTTATTCCTGTCTTATCAGTTCTTCCTCACACCTTTTGATGGTATCATTGCTATCCATTCATTCATTTAACGATCTGCCTTCATTTGTCTTTGCTAATGCGTGAAATACTACTATCGTGAAAGTTTTGATAACTGCCAGATATATTCTGCTGTCGAGCTAAATATCGGTAATATCGTTAAACCCAAAGCAAATCTTATCAATGAGGTACTGACTTGATTTGAAGGGATTTGTGGAGAATCAGTTCTTGTAAATACACACCGAACGAAGTTGGTAACCTCAAACTTGGGTAATTAAACCATTTAGAAAAATCTGATAATGCAAGGCACGACAAATACAAGCATCGTGACATTACAATTACAGATATCAAATCAATAACATGAAAAAAATTAATTGCGAACTACTAATATAATAAAGAAGTAATAAGAGAATTTTAAGTAACTGTAATAAATGACCGGGTTGTAGAGACGGCCTATAGGAGACTTGGATGAATTCGAAAATGATAGAAGATGGAGGATTGATAATGAATACTATTGTTGTGTTAAGGAGAGGCTGAGAAATCTCCTTTTATTTATGGGATACAGCTATGCTTGTTAGATTATGGTAGATTAGAATTAACAGAAATGATTAAACATGCACGAATGTTAGTAATCTTCTGCATTTCGAGGCAATAATCATTTTCCTTTGTTCAGTTGTTCTGACATTCCCGACTGAAGGGTTGAACTCTTTCAGGGGAATAAAATAAATAGGGAACATATATTAGGGGTTCTGATCCCTTTGATTGTTTTGTTGAAATGCTGATTTCCTTTGTCCTGAGAAGACATTCCTATACTTTCCATAGGGATAGCTAAGACTTCTCATGATTTGACGATGTCATACAAATTGAACAACAGACAGATTGAATCATTTCGAATCAGTGACTATAAATATGAATAAGACTATGAAAATGCTTACACCAATAATGATCAGTTTCCAATGTGTCACGAATTCTGACAACTCTTCTTGTATCAACTCGATAGCCTTGCCAAATCCTGCTTCCAATTGCTCTGCAAATTCTGGAAATATGTTATTTTAGATAGTTTTCAGGTAATAAATTAGTGAAAGAATTTGGTTAGTAAATTTTTTGTGTCTCTTTTATATTATTTTATAAATAAATAATAATGATAAAAATTGAAACTTTTAAGGATTCAAATTGAATCCTTAAGCTAATAAAATAATACAATAATAATAATGACAATAATGATAATAATAATAATGAATAATATTCAGCAGTAATAAGACAATATAATCATGATAGAATTTATTTGTAGCTGTTTGATGATTCAAAAAATAAATAAATTTGAAAGCAACTTCATATAATACTAAACTCCATCAAGCTTGTCAAAGATTTAAGTGATCATAAATATATTAATTTCAATATTGCTAAGAAATTGGCACTTATCAACTTGTTTTTTTTGTATTGAGCAATTTTTTTATTTAAAATTTTGAGATCTATTTCGATTTATTAAAATATTTTGAAAGAAGATAAATTTCAAGATCAAAACGAAAAACTTTATTATCTTGTTATTGGGCATATAAAGGAGCTGCTACCGATCTTAATACTCCAACTGTTGGCTTAGCACGTCAAAAATTTGGCTATATTTTTCGACAACAAAGTAGCGAAGTTTTTATCTTTTATGCTTATTACTGCTTAAATATTACCTGTCATGTCATATCATTCTTTTTATATTTATCAAAATATTGATTATAGTTTAAGAAAATTACTTAAGATATTCATTAATTTTCAATTGTCTACAATAATATCTACAATTATATCCATTTTGATTTTTTTTTTGTGCATTTTCTTCATTTTAAACGATGAATTAGAAAAGCAAGAAATTAATCAACGTTTTGATAAGGTTTATATTTTTATCATTTATTTTTAAATGCAAAATTGTTAGACCGATTTAATTTCACAAACATAACAATCAATGATAACAGCGTGAATAAAATTTATCAAATATTGAGTAATTGGCCAGAACATGATATTAGGGTAAAGCACAAATATTTTTTATTGTTTGAAGATTGTCAAAATAAGAAAACAGCGACAAAATACTAAAATCAGAAATCACTTTCAATCTTGAAAGACTAGAGGAATTTGCTATAATAGGCCTAAATTTCAAAGCTTAAAAATAAATGAAAGAACTAATTTTTCATCGATTCTTATAACGTGAAAGAAAGAAATTAATTTTCAAAGATCTTATTTCAGTTTTATTGATATTATTATATTCATCAATTATATTTGTTAATTTTCAAATTCCACTGCTCTATTTTAATCTGTTTCGAATAATTTTAATGTTCGAACATAATTTGCAAAACGATGAATATATCAAATTCATTTAGTAACATTTTTTCTATTTTTTTTTATCTTTCAGGAACAGCATCAGTTGCTATTGCTGGTTTATTATCATGCGAAAAGATTTTGCAACAAAAGATGAGTGAACAAATATTTTGTTTTTGGGTGCTGGAGCAATAAAGTTTTTTACTGCTTAAACTATAGTCAAATTCATCAAATGCAAGTCTTTTAAATTTAACTTTCATATTACATTAAGTATTGTAAGCGTGCAAAAAAATTCTGCTTATTTCCGATTATTGTTATTGATAAATATTAAGATATTAATTTGAAGAAGTATAAAGTTAGAATCATTGCATATTATAAATAGTTATGGTAATTTTCAACATAATATTGGAAAATCTTTTTTGTTGCACAACACAATATTTTTCTCAGTAAAAAAAATTATTAAAAAGCTGATGTAATACCAATTTAAAGTATTAGATGGAAATTTAGCAAAGTAGAGGAACTCAAACTCTTAGAAGATAGATGAAAATATGAAATGTTAAAATGATTTTATTGAATTGGTCAACTTCAAATTTTTATTTCA